>OVBX01005147.1:0-13527 GCA_900406325.1 Erucastrum elatum
TTTCTGAATCTCTCATTCATTATTCATGGTTCAACCTACGAGAACATTTTTCTTACAGTTTTCTCTTTGTCTTCTTCTGAATATCAAAGCCTAAGCTTAGCCTTAGACGTTCACTGTATCTCTAAACGTATTTATTAATATTAGATTTTTGGTTTATAATTGAATCATCNTATTATGATGCCTTCGATTTGAATGCGTAAATTAATCATGTTATAGTTTTAGTGTAAACTCACCCGCCCGTAGGGCGGACCAACCACTAGTAAAATATATATTAAGTAAGATAAGTATAACATCGCCGTCAATAAGTGTAGAACTCAGCCAACTCCTGAACGGATCCTATCTCGCGATCATCATCAACGTCGTGATCGGAGCAACTGTCTTCGAGCATCCATAATAAGTGCTCGAACAATACTACTTCACAAGCTACTATAACAGTCTTTTGATCGTGACGTTCTTCTATGAATCTCGATGATCTATCAAGTAGTTCTTGGACAAGCGGATGGTTGATGACGTGGGAACTAAGCATGTAAGGTCTCCGAGACTTCCCGACGTAGACCAGTTGAAGACCGTCGCGTTTTGAGACCTTGGCGGTGGTCGCGGAGGAGGTGGATACGGTGGTTGAGTGGTTGTTATTGGTGAATGATGGCCATTTCTTTAAGAGGTTTGCTAGCTTTCCGAACTTAGCCATTATTAAAGTTATTAAACCTTTGATTTTGAGAAACTTTTGCGGTTTTTAAAATAAAAAAAAAGAAGTTATCAAGTATTTGTCTCGAAGGTGATGAAGCTCTTCCGCATTTATACTGAGAGATGGATAGAGACAGATGAACAGCTAATAAAGACAAGGGTACATAATCCCTAAAACTAGTGTCTCCTTGCTATATTTCCATATATGTAAATATGATATAACGTATAATATGTGTGCAAAAGCATGCATGTTGATATGTGCATACGTATGTATGCTAGTGGGTTGGACAAAATCTCCTGTTTATGTGTTGTTGTCTAATGATCAAATCAGTTGTGATCGATGGTTTTGTTGATAAAGATGTACACAACGTTGAATTGTAAACACAAACCCTTGTCCTTGTAGGCAATGTTGATTATTTATTAATTGAGCTTTTATTGTTTTGCTTAAATCCAATCTTATCTAACTGAAGCTATAATTAATTGTGAAGAAAATAATCGCATTTTCATTTGTAAAAGATCAGCAGCTTTAAATTTTGGTAGGCAAGTCAACAACCAACACAATCAAAATATTAAATTGAAACAAATAAATAAAATGAATAATTCTGAACAAACAAGTTAGTTGCAAGAGCATATAAGCCAGTTGGGAACTTGGGATGTTGTTGTTCTTAAAGAGTGCATTACACTCATGTTCTTTTTTTGGTAATAGACATTTTCTTCATCTTTAATTCAAAATTCCTTTAATCCATTTTTTTTTGTAAATTGTATATTCCATAAATTTTGAACCTTTTACATCATGTCCTTATATAATATAATACAACATAATAAAATCAAATCCACTGGATCATATATTTTTAATCAAATTTGTATGGAACAAAACTTTGAAATATCAAAAATTTGTATGATACATAGCTCCTTATGCTCTGTTGCATGTGTGACACCCTCTAACTTGTTCAGAGCTTCTTCAAGGTCTAGCACGGTTGAGCTCAAAACGCATCAAGACCATTGAAATTTTAATTGCTAGTAGAGTAGAACCTTTGCACGTTTTGCGAAAGACGAGAGGATTCCCTCTTTCTCTGCTATGTATGAATCATAGGAATCGTCACCAGGTTTATCAAATTTCATAAAAGCTGTGTTAAAGTCAATTGAGCTTAAACCAAACCATCTGTTAAAGTAAGATAGATGTTTTTATACCTTGGGAGGACTCATGACGAGGCTGGCAAGAATTTGACCAGAGATGCTGGAGCAAAGATTCACAGAAGCCACTTTGTATATATATATATATATCTGTTCTCTTGCATCAGCAGTGAATCCAGTAACGTCCGTGTAACCTCCTCTCTTCCCACACTCTCCGTAGTACCCTACTGAAAGAAAAAATGAATCCAGCTTTGAGACTAGTAGGCCATAGAAATGATCAAAAGCTTGCAAACCGTAGAAATAATAGCTAATTAATTTGAGAAAAGGTAAAACTTTGCACAAGGTCGAAAAATAATCCCTCATATATTTGTTCAGTTATGTATGCAAACTCTGTAACATCTCTTTTGTATTAATCATATGAATCTTAGTCGGAAAAAAAACTGAGTGCAAGTCGGACTCGAACACCTGTAATGGGGAGTCAAGTGAGTTTTGGGACCAACTCATCACTATTGTAATGTTAAAATTAATATCCTTATTAACCGATGTAGTTGACACTACTAATTCCTACGTGGGTCCACTACTGGGATACTATGTCTCATGATCTTTTTCTCCTCGGGTATTGACCATGCTTAATATATGTTCTGATATTTCGGTTTTGATTTGAAAATTAGCAGTCTTCTTATGGTTGTCCGCTACATTTGGTAAACAATATTTTCTACAGCATGATGTATATATAGAGTAATTTGAACCAATTTAAATATTTTGCTATAATTTTGTTGTTCTTAATACTTGTCCATTATCCACTAGTTTCACTTACTTTGTATTATTTTTTTTTAATATGGGCACACTATACACTAGATCCAGCGAGGAGGCGGCTTGAAACTTAAAAAAAAAAAGAAACTTGAAGAATTAGCTACTTTAGAACTAGGCTAATGAACTTATGATGTGTTTGGAATCGAGTCTTAACCCTTATCTCTTATGACTTATCACTTATGTAGTAGCCACATATTTTGTGAATGGTTTAGTTGTTTCTATGAGTTCTCCATTATGAAAAACAATACTGGACAACAAACAAATCATAGCTCTCTAAAGAAATCTACAATAGCAAAAAAAGGTGCTAATCCAATATTATAAATTAAAACTTACCTACGAATTACACTGTTATAACATATTTCAAAGTTACAACAACATTCAATATAGGAATTATCATCAGCTATTATATGTTACATATATAGTATAGCACATAATATAATAGCATTATACGATTGTTATTGTAGAAAGATCTATCATAGCAATCATAATCAATTTATAACAAAAAAGTAGTGCTATAGTTAAATTAATAACTTCATTCAGATATTGCTATCATATCGGCATATTTTGTAGCGTCCAATAAAAATGCTATCATAGAGGGGAGACCTATGATTGCTGCCGTATACATATCATTTATGAATTCGCTATCAAACATCTAATATAGCATATAATCCGCGCTAATAATGTGCATATTTTTTGTAGTGGGATTCAAATCATAATATATTCCTGCAGGAATTGTGAGCTGATTTTGATGCTCTCGCTGTCCTCATATGTCCTCCTGAAGATCTCTGAATTCTTTGAAGCATCATCGCTGGGAAGGAACCTTTTGAGATCTTCGAACTCAATAAATTTTGCAAAACAAGAAAGAATGTTAACTTCAACATTCTATAACATATACCTACAAAATACACATAATGCATGTGAAACTTACTGTGAATCACTCGCCTCCTGCTGAAAGATCTTCTCTACTTCACTTCTTGCATCTGAATCACACTTGATTGTAGAAGCTACACCTCTTTATTTGCCGGTCATCAAATTCTTCCTCTGCCATGCTGATGGATGAAGATGAACAGATTAAGTACATTCATTTATCAAATGTAATTAATCTGTTTAATGTCATGGTATGGTATATGATATAAGCATTCTTGATCTGCGGTTTGCAAGCGCATAATATCTTACGATGAAAAATTTCACTACTAAATTAACAAAGATTTTGCTAATTTGAAAAAAATTGTGCATTTAAAATAATTTTGCATTTAAATTAGTGTTTTTAAATCTGACCTGAACCTGTGATTATACCGGTTAAACCGGTGTTCTAATAGTTCAATTTAGTTTTTTTTTTAAATATCCATATTTATAAAAATCACTAAAAGCTGATACTATGCTAACTGATTGAACCGATGGAACCGATATGTAATCTAATTTGATTTAAATAGTTATAGTTTCACAATTTGTCTCCTTAATCCTAATTTTAAAGTGTATTGTTTTGCAATTTATGAAATTATGATATTTCAACATAGTTTTGATTGAGAGAATGGTAGATATAAAATAACTAAGATTAATTATAATGTTTTTTAGAAACATTGATAGTCGTATATAGAAAAAATAGTTTTGGAAACATGGATAATAGTATAAAGAAAGGAATATTAGTGATTTAATGTAGGTTTAACTATAAAGTAAAAATGTGTATTAAATTTAATAAATTACACAATAAATGTTGGGTCCAATACATGTTTTTTGTTTTAATAAGATAGATGTACTCGTAATTTGAAATAGATCAGTATACATTTTAAATGAATGAAATCAATTTTTTTCTAAAATTTAGGTAGATTTTAAGAAGATCTCAATGATACTGAAAACATTTAAATAAGATAGCTAATTAATTATAAGATAAAATATTTAGTATTGTCTATTCAAAAAAAAATATATAACAAAATTCAATAAACCACATCACTATTAGAGCTTGGTAAAAATTATTTAAAAAACAAAAACCCAAAAACTAGTGTACTTATTATGTTAATTTTAGAGATATATTCATGATAAATAAGTCATAGATATGATATTTATTTTTCAAATATGTTTGATGTCCAATAAGATAAAATGATCATACCAAATCTGAGTTTCAAACTAACTAACTACCATAAAATAAGATATTAAAATCCACACACTACCTTATTAAATCTTAATTACATCTACCAAATATTAATAAGATCACTACTCTAAATATTCATTTGCAATAACAGGACTAATAGACATTACAAGCAAGTTTAGTGAATCTATTGGTAAGCAATAATAAGCTGATGTAAAAATAAATATTTAGTAATTACAAATGATTGTGGATATATGTAATTATCACATTAACTTTTCCAACACATATGATGCATCTTCTTTGGCTTTTTATAATTTTTTTTGTTATTATTTTATTCTTTTTCTTTAATTTTGCTAATATTTTCCTTATTTTTACATATTTATTTCTCTCTCTAAATAGTAATATAAATCATCCAGTCAATTAACAAAAAAAATCATCTTATACTTATTTTCAATCATAAAATTACATTATTCACTTAATCTATTATATTAAAAGAGAAGTCATGACTTCTCATTCATGTGTGATTTTTTTATAAAATGAACTATCTACTAGAGTTGGTCACATTATATTTTAATCATCATTAATTTTTATATTAGATAAAATACATTACATTATTCAATCATTAATAACTTTAATATTATAAAAAAATATAATAACTTCCCAATATTTTGGGGCTTTCATAAATAAAAGTCAAAATATATTGAATCCAACTCATATTTAAATCATATATATATATATATTAAAATTTCGAAAAAATCTGTTTAAAAAGATTTTAACAGAAATTAATTTTCAAAAATTATATGTAAATATTTTTATTAATTTCGTGATTAGTTTTGAATATATTATACACTAATATATCCATTTATCGTTTACAAAATGGAAAATAAATATTCTATTTTCTTATCAATTATATAATCAAAATAAATCATATTAAAAGAAAATTATTATGTTGACCTAAATATTTTAACAATATATTAATTTTCAAAAAAATGTATGTAAATATTTCACTAATTTCTTAATTAGCAATGAAATATTATCATGCAATAATATATATACAGTTAGTATTTATAAAATTTTAAATAAAAATTCTATCATACACTTAACTATTTTATAAGCATAACTATACATATAAAAATAAAATTATTATATTGAACTACATATGAAAAAGTTATATTAAATTGATAGATTATAGATTTTATTTTTATACATATAATATGATGAAAGACTACAATACATGTATAAAAACAACATATCTTAGATTTTTTATGTACAATAATGTATTATGTAAATGAAGAAATGTAACAATATTACTAAAATGAAATCCAGTTTTAAAGAACGGATAAAAATTTAACATAAACTAAATATAAAATAATTATCAAATATATTTTTTTCATGCCATATTAATTTGTTTAATAACTAAATACAAATACAATAATATAAATCTATAATAAGAAGAAACAAATACATGTGTGGTGGGTTTTTATTCATCAGAACATGTGATGGTTTTAAACATTTTACAACATATTAAATATAAATTATTATATTTGAAAATCTTAAAGAAACATTTAATATTTGATTAAAATTAATTATATACATATAAAATTAAATATTTAATTAAAGTAAAAATAATATCCGCACAGTTGTGCGGGTCGAAATCTAGTTATTTGATTAAAATGCAAGGACATACGAAGATAGCGAGGACATCCGTATCAGTTTACTATTCCTCCAGGAGTGGATGGTAAAAATCCCTATTGTTCAACTTTCAAACCAACTTCGCTCCACACACACACGCCGTCCGAAATTCCGGTGAGATAAGCAAGCGGCTCATTGTCCCAATGACACGTGTATGGGTGTTCCACCTAATATATTTCTTTATCTTCTCTTTTTTTTTTAACACATGTATGTGTATATTAACGAGTCGTATGTATAATAACGAGTCGTACGTGTACCAAAACTTTTTTTAATTATATACAATCTAAAGTTGACCCGAATTAGAAACTCCAAACGAATTATTACCGTAGTCGATCAACTAAGTTTCCTTTTTCTTCTCGCCAGACAGCAACAACACATATCGTAATAAGTTTCTAAGATTCCTTTGATCAAAAAAAAAGAGTTTTTAAGATTCTTCGAAAGATCGAGATCATTAGATATTAGAACCGGTCGAACCAGATCAACACTATTCTTCTTTAAGACTCTTTTAGTGCGAAGCATTTGTTGGAACTGAGAGGGAAAAAGTTTAGAAGAAGATCGAATGATTGAGAGGGAAATATTTACAACAATGTCTCAAGTTCAAGAATCTGGAGATTTGAGCTTCCTATATCTGAAGAACCACTCCCGCTTACCTGGAAAGCTCCCTTTTCCTCCAAGAGCTGCAAAGAATGGAGGACAAGACAACCTTCTAGAAACGGAATCAGATTGTTTGTTTGGTTGTGGAAAGAGTTGGCAGAAGATGATCAAAAGTTCTCCATTTGGATATTCGCTGGATATTGGTTTCTTCTTCTCGGTGCACTCTTTCTCGGGTTTGTTATAACCCTCTCGGTTAGTGCCTTGCGCCACAAGCTATTCTTTGGAATCCAGTTGTGGCGGTGTCTCTCATCTCTTCTAATAATTTCCTTATTTTTTACATATTTTTGCCAAATATTTATTTCTATCTCTAATATTAATACAAATCACACAATCAATGAACCAAAAAACCATCTTATAAGTATTTTCAATCAGATGTTATTACATTTTCTATAATTTTGACAATAGCATGATAAATTATCATTTGTAATATCATTTAGATTATCTGGTAAGCTTTCTTAATTACTTTTATATTTACTTTTTATTTTAGATCAAATTAAAATAATTAAGAATTAAAATTTCTCGACCAATCAAATTATAATATTTTTTCTTAAATTCTCTCTATGATTAACAACAAACCGATATTTTAGGATATGGAAAAGCATGCAGTATTCAACAATGTTTTATTATTATGGTCTGAAAAAGGACATTGCGTTTAGTTTAACCAGTCTGTAAAACTCAATAAAACTTCTTGCTCTCACAATAGCTCTAACTGATACTCACGTCTTAGTTTCTGTAAACACAATGTCGACGGAAAAGAAACTGCATATGTCACCTTTGCTTATTACTACTCAAGATTGATCATATCTTCAAAGAGAGGTCTTAAGAATCAGAATCCCTTAGTCACAGAACCGGGCTGTCTCAAACTCTACATAGATCCATGTTAAAAAAAAAACAAAAACAAGGCCATTTTCTAATAATCTGAAATAATTTATATGTTTTTTTAACAATTTATATGTTTTTTGACAAATATTGTACATAATATACTATAAATCTTTTTTTACTAAACAACAACATTCTTCTAGCTTTTTTGATGTAAAATCAGCACAATTATTATCATCTCTAGCCATACATAAATGACACTCATTTTTATTTCTATCTTCTATATTTTCATATTCATTGTTTTTATCTGAAACTTAATTCATATTTTATATTCATTTTGAGTGGAAGAAACATCTTTTGTTTTTTTAAATAAAAACATATGAAAAGCACCTCTTTGAGACTATGATTTTTTTCAGTTTTTTTTTTCACTTGACCTTTTTTGTATACACAATTAGGAGCCATAATCTAGACAAAAATACTGTAAACTCTTGATTTGATTAGACAAAAAAGCTGTAGACTTTTCTTTCTTCTCGACAGAAGCTGTAAACTAGTCTTTCTTATTTGTGTTTGCCATTTTTTTTTGTAAAAATTGGTGAAGAAATTATATCCTTTTCTACTTATTTATAATTACTAATTAATACTACTTATGTTCTCGAAAAAAAGATTTTCTATCTAATTCTTGTTCCAAAAAAATGGATTTTTTTATATGTTTAAAGTACTTTTGTATACTTTAAAAAAAATATTAATTGTGAATATTTGAATTAATTAAATTTCATTGATAGATACTTATTGGAAAGTGTATAAAAAATAAATAATAAACTAAAAAGTAAATATTTATTATGTTCTTAATAAACATGAAAACTCTTGAAAATCTTACTTTTAATAACACCGTCAACTATTAGTTTAACTTTCCAAGATATATTATTGATATAAATGCTAATAACTTCTTAATTTATTGCAACTTTTTGTTGGTTATGCATCAAATTTGTAATTGATATTTATTGGTTAATAAATACAAAAATTAAAATTAAATATAATTATCTTAATTTTTATAAATATATGATTTCAAATTTATAATTATTACTAAAACAAAAACAAATATGAATCATATAAAATTTTGGACTCTGTGCTAAAAGACGACCCTGTCACGGAACTCATCCATGAAGCTCTTGTGGAACTCAGTGAGACGGTTTACAATTGCAGGAATCTTATCTTCTTGAGGAAGTATAGTGCACCTGAAATGCCATGTACCAGGTACCTAGATCAAACCAACAAAACACACACACAAGATTAATAACAACAGCAAGTGAAGTTCTTGTTTCGGTTATATGGAGAAGAGACTTTGTCAATTCTCAAACCTGTCTAAAGCCAGAGCCAGGGACTACAACGATTCCAGTAGCGTTTAAAAGGCGTTTGCAGTAGAAAGCGTCTGGTGCTGTCTTTGCAGCTTCTGCAGCTGCAATCGCCTTTCGTGGAAGGTTAATGCAAGGGAATAGATACATAGCTCCTTCTGCTCTGTTGCATGTCACACCCTCCAACTTGTTCAGAGCTTCTTCAAGGGTCTGCACGGTTCAACCCAAACACATTAAGATTTAAGACCAGAATTAATAACTGTGTATCATAGTAACTTCTCTGTGAGTGGCTAACCTTTGCACGTTTTGCTAAAGAGGAGAGGATTCCCTCTTTCTCTGCTATGTATGAATCATAGGAGTCGTCACCAGGCTAATCAAGTTTCATAAACGCTGTTAGAAACCAAGCTTAAACCAAACCAACTGTTAAGGTAATACATATGTTTTTACCTTGGGAGGGCTCATGACTAGGCTGGCGAGAATTTGACCAGAGATGTTGGAACAAAGATTCACAGAAGCCACTTTGTATATCTGTTCTCTTACATCAGAAGTGAACCCAGTTACCTCCATGTAACCACCTCTCTTCCCACACTCTCCGTAGTAACCTATTGAAAGTAAAAAATGAATCCATTTTTGAGACTAACTGTCCATTGAAACGATCATAAAGCTTATCAATAAACGAGGAAACAAGTTATTTTCACACCTTTGGAAATAGACTGGAACGAGACTAAGCAGATATCCTTCTCACCGTAGCCCATAGACCGGGCTACTTTCTTGAAAGAGTGGAACTTTTTGTCTGGGACGTAAACATTTTCCTGATAAACCTCGTCGGCTAAGAGAACCAAGCCCTCTTTCTTACAGAAATCAACAATCTCACGCTGGTTTTCTTCCGCAAGAACCTTTAACCAGAAAAGAACATACCAATATTCAGACAAAATGTAAAACTTGGATTGGAGTAGGTTTGTGGTTTAGTCTTTAAAGCTCCAGCTTACCTGTCCTGTTGGGTTGCCAGGGTTGATGACCGCCAAGGCTCTTACAGTGATTCCCTTTGACCTGGCATCCTCAAGTTGCTTCTTCAGCTCAGAGATTTCAAGGCCCCATCCTGATGCTTCGTCTAGGTAGTATGGAACCTAGCAGAATAAGATGAGAGCAATAAGAAGCAAGAAGGTATGCACCAAAATGATATATTCATCAGACAGACTAATAACATACCAGACTTCCGCCATGAAGGGCAATGGAAGCTGAGTACAATGGGTACTGAGGAATAGGGCAAAGGATTCCATCTTTCTCTGAGCTTATGAGAAGTTGCATCATCATATGAACCTGGGACAACAGGAACANAGAACGAGAAGATCATAACTATCACCATAAAAACAACTTGTTCTATAATTTTTCTAATGAGTTGAGGGAAATTTGATGATACTTACCCCAGGGCTTGCACCATCTGTCATGAAGATGTCATTAGGATCAGCAGGGAAACCATCACGGGCTTCGATCCCAGCAGCAATAGCATCACGTAGTCCCTTGATACCCTGAGACAGAACAGAAGATGTAAGAAAAGGAATCATTCACTAATAGATGCTGTTTAAGATTTGAAAATGCTACAAAACCTGGCTGTGGCTGTAAGCACCGGTAGCTTTCCCTGGAATCTGGTCAAGAATCTTCCAAGCACGGTCAATAGAATCAGAACTGATAAACATTGCAACATCCATTGTTAAAATAAAACCTTATACCACCACCAGAGTAGTGAGTTTAGAACATATAAACCATTTTTGTTGGTACCTGAACAAACCATGTGTTTCACTCTCGTCCAACAAAGCAGTGTGGGAACACAAAGCAAGAACCTGAGAGGAGACATAGATGTTACAAATTAAACTCAACATATGAAACAAATCAGAACCATCAAAAGCTCACTTATTGTTACCTCTCTGAAAAAAGTTATCGGCTGCTGGCCTAGAGATTGCGGGTTTCCGATGTTACAGTAGATAATCTGACCAAAAGCAGTGAGATTCGCAAGTTAGATACACAAGCTTGGGGGGATTAAAAAAAAAACTACAACCGAGGATTATAATAACGTATTAACGTACCTCATCAAAGGGATAAGCATCCTTGTTAATCTTCAAATCTTCTTGCAACCTCTGTAATAAAGGCGAGAGCAGCAGAAAGCAAAAATGAGTAAAGCAGTCTCAATCAAAATTAAGAAGAATACAACTTAGGAGGACAAAGTTGATTGCTTTTTACCTGAGCAATGTTAACAATCTCTCCACGGACAGCATACTCACATTTCAGAACCTGAGACGACACAAAAATAAAAGAAAACAAATTGTTTAAGACACAACAGTCACTAGAAAACTAGCTACCGATGCAGAACCACTGTCCCCTGACTATTCAATTTAAAAGAATTGAGCATGATCATGTCAACAAAAAGCGTCAAACAACCAATTAATTTAATCACAAAGATCGAATCTTTTTTACATGACCCTATAAAAGAAACAGAGAGTAAAGCAATTTTTTTCTTAAAAAAAAAATCTCAGCTAATATAATACATAACATAGATAAATCATTTAAAGTGTTAAGCAGATTCTCAGTAAACCCTATATAGAACAAACACGTATCAATCTCCACGAAGGTATATCACAAACAAAAAGTAGCCACAGCTATCGATTAAAGAAGATAAAAACAAAAAACAAAAACTCCACCTTGGGGTTGAGGGAGTCAAGAGTAACGGGAAGAGAGGAGGAGGACGATGAATCAGAGCCAGACATGTCAGAAGACGAAGAAAAGAGACGGGACGACGAAAGAACAGGAGCAGAATCGGAAGCAGCCAAAGAGAGAAGGCCCAGGCGGAGGCTTTTGTGATGATGAGGTTGACGACGACGAGTTTGATCGATGAGGTTTTTAGCTTGGCCAATAACGAATCTCCGCATCTCTCTCTCTGTCTGTCTGTGTCAGCTTTTTTATAATTTTTACTTGGTGCTCAATCCAAATCTATGGTTTTCTTTTCGCTAGAAAGACAGAGACTTTTCTTTCCCTGGTTTTTGACCATTTACTTTTTTCCTTGCGTCCACCGATTTCGAATTTTTTATGGAATACTTTTATTACCAAATTCTAATGCATATCTTCTTGCTATCTAAATTTCAGCGGTCTAATAAAACACAATTCAACATTAATCAACTTCCGGTGGAATCGAATCTCTTTATTCAGACAAAACCATGTGCTTTATTATTATTCCTAGGCCCGCGACTTCATTTAGTAGATGTTGGGCCATTATAGGCCCGTATTATAGCCATCGCTTTTCTGGCCCAACAAGGTTTCTTTTCTTTTTACCGCGTGTAGTAGTGTTGCTATCGAATCGAAGAAACAAACCGGAATCAGTTGTTAGAAGGTTCAGCTAAACAATCCTCCTCGACAAAATTCGATCAAGGTGCTTAAATCTTTCTATCGTATTTTTTTTCTTGGATCTACTGTTATCTGCTTAGGATTTTTCTTCGCGGCATTTTCAGTTTTTGATGTGATTTTCTTCTGTCTTATGCGTCTCTGGCTGGGTAAAGAGAGGAAAGCTTGGATTTGCAATTCGAATTGTGTATTGTGAGAAATCATCTTGGTTGGGGGGTGGGGTTCTGAGATATTTGATCGAAGAATCCACTGTTGATAGTTCTTTGTTTAAAATCAAAAGGAGTTTCTGGATTGTGATAATTTTTTTCTAGGGATTGCCAGTTTTTTTCTTCGTTCACACTTGAAATTGCATCGATTGAATTCCAGTTAGATCATTAGATTCTCGGGGCTCTTAATGAAAGGTGTCTTTGGGTATGCCACGTGTTGTTGTTGTTGTTGTTGATTCGAGTTTTTCATCTGTAGATATTCGATTTGCGTGGTTAATCCAATTGCGTGTTTGTTATTTTCTTAGGTTTTTTTTTAATAGATTTATTTGCTATTCCGCAAGGTTTAGGTAAACCATTGATGGAAAAGATTCTGTTGTTCATACAGGGAATGCTTTTGTTTTTTTCTAACGGATCCATTTCGTTTGCAGGTGTAGTTATTCACTTAGTCCATAGTCCATAGATGGCAGAAAAGGCTTGTATTAAGCGTCTTCAAAAGGAATATAGAGCACTTTCCAAGGTACAACCCTCTCCTTCTTCTTATGCCGCTTCTGAAACTATTTTGAGATGTTTTTACTATTGCATTTTTTTCCCCCAACCAAGTTTTCAAATGTTGTTCTACCTATATGTGAATGTTTTTTTTTTGTTTCTAGTCTAGCGTAAGTTTCATATCTTCTTTTGCTTCTTTCGGGGTTAT
>OVBX01005148.1:0-13526 GCA_900406325.1 Erucastrum elatum
AGAAAACATAAACTAATTATTAAAACAGACTCGCGCGTAGCGCGAGTATAAAATCTAGTATGTTCCAAAAGTTAGCTAAAAAAAATTGTTAATATGTTAAGAACAAATAAGTGATAACACTAGATTCTCTCCGTAGACTTAACGAGTCTAGAAAGTAAACAAATTTCTTCTCTATCACGAGTTTGGATTGTGACATATCCTGTCCTGATTCAGTCCCTCCTTCAGCAATCAGCACAGCCATGACCTCTTAATTAACAGGCCAGATATCAAACCCATTAAACATCGCCCAATTAGTTTCCCGGTAGAGATGTAAAAAAAGCCCACTAACAAAGAAAAACATTACTCGAACGAATTGAATTGTACTCTAGCTGGATAGCCGGAAACCTATACGTATTTATTTGTCATTTAGTACTAGTCATGGCCCATATTACATATCGAACTCCAAATGTATTTCAATTCCGAATTGTACCAAGAGAAGGATTTATTGTATACTTTTTCATCAGTCTTTTTCGTTTGGACTACAAGTCTACAGAACTTGTTTTTCAATACAGAAATCTGATATTTTGTAAGATCGAAAAGATTAATTTTGACATGCAAGGAGCTGAGTCAAAGAAGGTTCTTCCATATTACAGCTCTAAATTTGTTAACAGAAATGACTGATACATTAAAACATGTGTTCGACCCACCAGAGAAACAACAGAAGCAAATGACATTTTAGTATAATACAAGAAAGCCCGTTGAAGTGCTCAAGAGCCAGACCTTAAAAAAAAAGTGAAAAGAAGAGAGACGAAAAGAAACGGGATTGATAGCAACAGAAGAGTAATAATCAGACAAAAGAGCGTGGGGACATAGATTCACCCAATAATGTAAGTGGAGATATTCACAGAACATGCGAGAGATTACAATTCCACAACAACTACATAAACAATTCATTGTTGTCTTTTTGATTTTTACTTCATCCACACCCACCACCACCACCTTCACAGGGGTTGTTATTATAACTCGGGAGAAAAAAAAAGAAAGATAAATTATATAAATGATCAAAGAGCACCAAGACTAATTATAAATTATCAAAGAGCACCAGGACTTTGCTTTTTCTTCTTCTAAATTGCTTCCACTCCAACTCTCCAAGCAACAGAGAAGAAAGTAAACGTATATTTTGAGTTCTTTTCAAAAAAAGGAGAGCATGCCAAATCCAAAAGCAGATCACTATTGATCCAGCTAAGCTGAACAGTGGATACGGTCCCACTAGGCCACCAGGCGTGACCTAATTGTTTCAAACGCACGTTAATTGAAAAAATACTGAAAGAATCTTCTTCAGTCCTTTCTTTACCTCCATTGATTGTCTTTTGTCTCTTGTCTTCTCTTTAACCAACCACCCATGCTTATCCAGTAGAGTCAAACAAAGGGTTTTTGTTTTTTCACCAGTGGTTGTTTAAACCTTTTGGTGAGGTTAAGTCTCGCTTCAGCAGCTTGAGGTAATCAATAGCTTCGTCTAGTAGTAACAGAGCTTCTTTTCCTTTTGCTCCTGGAACTACGCTCTCAAGGATTCTCAGAGCGGTGTGGATCTTGTCTTTTCTTGACTCCTCGTCGCTCAAGCCAGAACCCATTTCTTGATTGCTGCTTGAGATGTTGGACTCTTGAAGTTTCTCGTCCGATAATAACCCTTTGGGATTAGTGACACTCTTGGTACCCACAAAGGATGGTGATGGTGAGAGGTCTCTGTATGAATAATGGTCCAGTAGTACTTTCTGCCTTTTAAGACGTGGACCATCATCATCACAGCTTTCGGTTTCATCCAAATCTTCTTCTGTTTTATTATTGCACGCTTGTTGTTCAGCTGGGAATGGAGAGTGACCTGTGCTCGTTACTTCATCATCATCATCACTCTCGCAATCATCATTGTCTTCATCATCATCAGAATACAGAAGTGCGTTGATTTCCTCAGTGTCTTCGTGCATCTCTGACTCCTCTTCTTCTTCTTCTCCATTACCATGATCTTCATGGAGGAATATCTTCTCTGGAACGGCATGATCTTTACTTATTAACCCTTTCTCTAGGTTTAGGAAATTGAGAATTTTCCCAGGATCAGGAGCAGCCACAGAAGGAGGAAACCCACACTGTAACAAGCGAGTCTGGTTTCCTGATTGATCGAACACTATAAATCTTTTCTGAGAAGACTTGAGTGTCCTCTCTGGAGCAGCAGCATTGCAGTTAGACCGACCGTTCAAACATGAAACTTGTTTTCCATAACCGGACAGTAAGGCCTGGAACGGTGGTGGCTGCAGATAGCGAAACTGATGCTGAGCTGCGTATACTTTACCGAGTTCCGGGAAAGGAGTTACAGGACAGGAAGACCCGGTAGCTATGTCCTGAGGATGATTCAAGCCCAATGGCAACCATTTATGTTTCCCGTTATCAAGAGGCATGCTCTTGCAGTTTAAGCCAAGGAAACTTTACAGGAACACAATACAATACAATACTGCAAGAGAAAAGCAAAAGAAAAGGATTAATCAACCTTCCACATGGCAATGGTGATGAATGAGATAATTACTTAATCAAACTCAAGAAAGTTATAGTCTACAAACAGAACGAAATATAACGTAAAGGCGAAGATAGGGTAAGCATACCGATTGTGGAATCTGTTGCTTGAACGCAATATACTTGTTTGTTTCTTTCTTAAAGCAAATCGAAAGAGAAAATATATAGAACAAAACGGGGAGGGGGAAATATGCCAGCTAGAAGATAAACACAAACACACAACAAACCAAACTACGTCACTGGTTTGAGCATATGTCTAAAGTATTCAGCCTGAAAATGGAAGAAGACGAAAAAAATAGTGTTAGAAATAAAGCACTACTATAAGATTATGAACTAAAGTTGTGTGTGTAATAAGCCGAGAGGGATAACAAACCTGACAATTAGCCATGGGTTGAAAGCAAACAATAGCTCTTACTACAACTGTTGGTTTGTTAGAGTCACCGTTGTTCTTCTCGTACTTGAATGTTCGAAATCTTGTCTGACCAGCTGATTGGCTTACCATAACTTTTCCAAACAGCACTAGTGGGTTGAGAGAAACTAACAGTTGCTACCACAGAACAGAGCAAGCTACCAGAAAAAAAAAGAGATGACTCAGACGAAGAAAGAAGAAAGAAAGGGAGCAAAAGAGGAAAGAGTTGAGAAAGGCTTTCAAGGGGTTTTAAAAGGGAATCTGTTTAGATGATCCTATATTGTTCACAATGGAAAACGTAGAAACGTTGGGAACCCATTTTTAAAAGAGATTTATATAAAACAGAGGAAGAATGAGAAATAAGAAGAAAGAAGAAATATTTGAGGTAAAGAGAGTATAAAATTTACAGAATAACACGGCAATAGAGATTCAAGCGCACAACTTTGCGAACAGAACTTGTGAACCAATGCATTGCTGTTGTTCCCTCCTTCTATGCACTCAAAAGATTTTGATCACACAACTGTTTTTTTTTGTAATCCACAGAGATGAGTTCTGTTACATGAGAAGAGCGAAAAATAGAGTTAATCATCTCATTAAACTAAAAGGAACATATAATCAGAGAAATCATCAACACAGAGTAGCGTGTTATTTATATCATTTAATTGAACAAGTACAATTCTAATCAAAATTCTCGCTATTAAGAGTTGAATCTGCAAATAAAATTCCAAACCAAGCTAATTCCCTCATTTTTTTTACTAACGATTTAAAGCTCATTTTCTACATCAAATTCGCCAGCATCGAGAAACATTAAGAAAACCAAATCCGTTTAACTTACAGATATAGAGGAAGCAAGTGAATATCTTATATTCCAGATCCAGAGGGAGCCAAGGCGAATTTTTTTACGAAAATATTTGTTATGTAAATATGTAAGTGTGGGGGCGTGAAGTAGACTGGAGTGCAGAGGCGTTGCTTTATAATAGAGGTCCTTCCTTTTGACGATTTTACCCCTTTTCACATTATGGTCAATTATGAAATTATAGTACTATAAATAATAGAGAAGAAGATTTCTTCACTTCAACACCAGTCAAAAATAGAATGCTTTTAATTTAATTTTATTCTTTTTTAAAAATATGATTTGGCTGCTTCTTTTATCTTACTTATGTGTCTTTACGTTTGTTTTTGGTTCGAGTTCATATCTCATCCACTTTCTAGTTTCTACCATATCCATATGGATGGAAAAGTATATTATATGGGGTCTTCACGAAACAAAATATTGGAAGAGGATGACCAAATGATGGGGTTTGTAAATGTATTACACTATATATCTCTATTTAGAATGGTCCGTTCCGTAAGTTCTCAACCAACGAGATAAAAAAAATGATCATTTACATTTTTAAAATCGCTAAATCAGATATTGTGTATATGCAAAATATGGTTTTTAGTAGGTAAGAAAATTTTGTAATTTAAATACATAGAAACTTGTGAGTTGATTGACAACATATTGACAACATATTACATTTATACATTGAACGTGTATAAATGTAATAATGGTGTATATAATGGCAAACCCCTCACGATTCCATAATATCAAACCATAACTTGCATAGGACTATGTAATTAAGTAACACTACAACAAACGTAATAATTTCTTAGTTGTTAGTTAAAGTAACGCCCATATGTTTGGTCTTCTTTTTCACTATCTTTTGTGTTTGTTGCCAACTAACATTTCTTCTTTTTCTCTTTTAAATAATTAACGAGCCAAATAGTGGAAGTAAGTTTTTCACTTTCTTTTGTTGGTGGTTTCTTTAATAATTGTTCTAAATTATTTCCTTTAGGTGCGTGGGTTGGATACTTGGATGATTTGGAACATTTGGGATGATCATACGATGAAAAACATACTTCATTTCTTGGCAAGTAAAAACAAGTCCAATTACATTACATTTTTTATTTGTTTTACTTGCTCAGTAGCTAAACTAAAGAAACATCAATTTAACACACTCTTTTTTCCCATGCTTTAACACACTCTTTTGCTTACGTTTAGTTTAAATTTAAACTATAACACATGATATTTAAATAAGTATCTGACATTTTTGAGGAACATCACACCGTATTTGGTTGGAGAAAGATGGAATAAAGAAAATAAAAAGAAAAAGGAAATGCAAGTGAATGATTAAAGAAATGCACGGGGATTTAAGTGCTTAATTGCCTTGACGACTACTTTTTCCCATCCTTCGTTTTTTTTTCGCTTTTAGGAAATTTTTGTTTCATAAAGATTAATTTCTTGTTGCCTCGTTTTTATTGTTTGTTTTGTTTTGATTTGAGAATAGTAGTTACCGTGTGAAACCAGAAGAGTCATATGATTAGTGTTTTACCATAATTTGAAAGTACTTTAAAATTCATAAATTCTTAGGAAACAATTATTATGTAGTCTGTTGAGAAATAATTAGTAAAAATCATGTTAAGATAAGCCCGTTGAATGCGATGTTTAAATATAAGTTTCACATTATCAAACTTTGCCAAGCGAGCGTAAGATGAGAGTGTTCTTCTGAATTGGGTCTATCCACTGATTTGGACTGATAATGAGCCATATACATCCAAGTTAAAGTAGGCATATTCACTAACGTGGACTGATAATGGGCCGTAATTATAAGCTTCTCCAATCGAACGGGATAACGTCATTCCTCACCCGCCAACCAAACGGCAAATCCAACGGCATAAATAATTTTTGGGAAGACGACATATTTCCCCACCAGAACTATGGCATAGTAATAAATGTACACAAAGTTTCGAGGTCATCCTAATTGCACACCTTAAAAGTTTGACAACCGATTTCCACATAATAAGAAAGTTCGAACCTCATTTCCACCTAATCTTTCTAAATCGAACTAATATCAACAAATGTCGGTTTAAAATTGGTTAAAATTCCCTAAACCTAAGCTTAACTATTCTCTTGCTTAACTAAACCAAAAATTACCCAATTGTAACCCGATTAGAGAATAAAAACCCGATTAAACAACTAAACCAACCCAGAACCCGATTAGAAACCCTAAATCACCCATCTGTCCTGAAGAAGAACATACTCTCTCTCTCTCTCTCTCTTTCTCTCTCTCTCTCTCTCTCTCTCTCTCTCTCTCTCTCTCNTCTCTCTCTCTCTCTCTCTCTCGATTGTGCTCCGATTGTGTTTAGTCTAGGTAATTTCGACATCTATTCTCTGTCTCTCTCTCATTGTTTCTTTGTCCATCTGTGTCTCTCTGTTTTGATCTATCTATGTGTCTCTCTCTCCCGTTGTCTCTTTGCAGGAATCAACAATGGAGTCATTCACTGATGTACCAATATAACTGGTTTGATGCGTACCAATATAATTGGTTTACTATCGGTTTATTGCATAAACCGATAAAACCAAGCCAAATCTTGGTATGTGTGGAAACGAGGTTCAAACTTTCTTATTATGTGGAAACGGGTTGTCAAACTTTTAAGGTGTGCAATTGGGACAACTTCGAAACTTTGTGTACATTTATTACTATGTCATAGTTCTGGTGGAGAAATACGCCGTCTTCCCATAATTTTTTGGTGTTTTGTGAACATTTATATTTAAATGAATTAATTAAATAATATATTTAAATGAATTAATTAAAAATACAACCATCAACTAAAATAATAAATTAATGAAAACGAATAATTACATAACTAAAATTAAACACACATAAAATGACATAACTAAAGTTAAAAACACATAAAATTACATAACTAAAATTAAACACACATAAAATTACCAATTAAAATAAAACACGCAAAAATTACATAATTAAAAAAAAACACACATAAAATACATAAAATATAAATTTTAATAATAATTTAATAATTTTTTGGAAATCTGTTTTCGTCTCCGCTAAACAAATTATAGTACTGGGAAAAAACTTGTTGCTCACTTGGTGATTTTGGGTCTTCATCTTGAGGTTGTTGTAATTTTGTTTAACGAATTGTAATCTTATATATTTCTTAATTAATTAATTAATTATTATTATTTACCAAAATTAAATAAATTAAGCCAATTATTTTCTTCAGTTTTCAAATTATTGATTAATATTTATCTTTTTTATCAATTGAAATTTTATATTTTATTTATTAATTAATCAGTTTTATAAAAAAATAATTATTTATTAAAACTATTAAAAAATAAACAGAAAACTAAATTTAATATTATAATAATAGAAAATATTCTTTTTTTGTGGAGAATTTGGTGTTTGTGGTTGGAGATGAAAAAGAAAGTGAAAAACCAAAACAACAAATTTAGGGTACAAATGGTGACCAAGAAATGAAAGGGAATAATGCATTCTTTGACATTCCTAATAAATTTTACCATTTATAAGGAATAGTCATTCCTTTCTATTTCTTTTCATTCCTTTTATTGCAGAGAATTAAAGAACAATTTTGTTCATCACTAAATTTGATACGGAATGACTATTCCTCATCATTCCCATAAATTTATTCCTATTCATTCTTTTCCTATCCGTTCCTATTGTTTCCGATGTGGTTACCAGTTGGACCCTTAGTGTTTTTTTCACACCAAAATTGGTGTGTAGGTTGGAGATGTCCTCAGTTGTTTTTAACTTTTTAAACAACTTAAACGGGCGGTTAAGAAGATGTGGGAAAGCCCTCAACATTTTGTCAAAAATAATTTCTTCTTTTTTTTGCCTCATATGTACTCCTACACTCTTGAAAGTACTAGGAAGTGGTTTCATGAGCTATCTTACTAAAGAAACTTTGGTGGGAGTTCTGAGCATTAGGTCCATAATTTTTCTCAAGTTTACAATCAGCTTTTCGATATTCTGATTTAAAGAATAAATATTCATTTCAAATGTAGTTTTAATCCACGGTACAAAAAAATCAACCCTTTTGCATTACTACCACAATATATAGACTTTGGTAAATTTTGACAAAAGAAGTTAAAACTTAAAAGTGGAAAACATAGTGAGAAAAAATACACAATATAAGCTCAAATTAGTACTAAAAAAGTAGATAGACATATAAACTAACGAAGAATTTTGACCCAAAAGAAAAAAAAACTAAATAAGAATAAGTTGATATTTTATGAAACGAGGAATATATATACACTGAAGTAAGGTAAACCACAGACATGACAAGCAGTAAACGCGTGATATTATATCCTTGATTACATAGATTTTAGGGGAATTTAGCAATAAGGAACAACTAAGCTATACATCTTGTTCTTATTGTCCTTTTAGAACAAAATCAACTTTTGTCATTTTTGGACATTCACTATATTTTTTGTATAAAGAAATTTATATCAATATTTTTACAATGAAAAAAATATGAAAATAGTAAATTTGATGTAGACAAGTATGTGCATATAATAAAAATACTTTTGCATTAAAAAAATGTTTGAATAATAAATTCAAAAATAGACTAAATGTGTTAGAAAATCAAATATACCATCTACAGATATTTAGAATATATAATCTACGAAAAACACAGAGATCTACGGACCGTAGGATGCACAATACACTGAAAACATTTATAACTACTATTGCAGAATATCAAATCTTCATTCTCTTTATGCTCTACATTTCTGGTATATTTAAAGTCCTTCGAAAACTGATTTATCTACTACGGTAGAAAATACATTATTCAAATGGTCTTTTTATCTATGATCGTGGTATACCATATTCTACATTTGATTCTTATTCCTACACATGTAGAATGTAAGTTCTACGTTATGAAAAAACAAGATCCGAAAATCTAACCTAAAATGTTAAGAAAATATTCTGTAAATCTTTTAATTTTTTTTTCCTTTTTAATGTATTTTTATTAAAATATAGTCTTCTTCTTATACATTACACGATTTTTGAAAAATCATGGGAGTTCTTCTTCATTTCTTAGTTCTTCCAACTTTTGTCGCTCTAACAAATTAATATATGTTATATAACGAATATGATAACACTTCATGAAAACTGTTGTCGGACACTTTTGAATGATATCACATTCACTACACAAAATAAATAAAGTGGTAAATGTTGGAATATTTTTTATATGAAATTATAACATATGCAATTACATAACAAGTTGCTAAGACAAATATCTTAATTTTTTTCTTTTTTTTTTGTTCACGAAGATAAAATATCTTGAATAAGAATGTAAAACTCAATAAAACCGTAGATCTTGGTCTAAAAGTTCCAATTCTAACAAACATAAATTAAAGACATAGAACGTTTTAAATTGTTAATATGAAAAAATATTTATTACAAATAATGTATGTTATAATGAATATAATAACACTTCATTTAAATTTTTCAGTGAATGATAATGTTTTTTAACTATGTATTTTAAAGGAAAGGACAACATTCGATTTTTATTATTATTTGTTTTAAAGGGACAAAGATTTGGTTTTTAATTCTAAGGGGACAAAACTATAGTTGTTTTGTTCCTTATTGGCAAATTTCCCTAGATTTTACGTAATAGTATTTTTTGTAACACAAAGAAAGTCATGCAAGTTACAAGATAGACTCAGTAGAAGACTATATATTACTACTAATTTAAGATCGAAGCATTTAGTGACCCAGACATGATATGAAACTCTTAAGACATAAGTGCTCTCGCGTTTTGTATAAAATACAAACCCAAACAATTATTACATATATACTTATATATATATCATTAATCAAGCAAGAGCAGTATATATAGAGGTATGTCCTTTTAATGTAAACCTATGGCTTCTTGTTCGAGCCACTAGAAGCTTCCTCAGAAACACTTGTGGTCTTAGTTGCCGTAGGTTTTGTCTTTTTAGTCTCCGGAAAACCACCGCCGTTAGCACCGGGAAAAGGGAAGCTCGGGATCCACGATGGAAATTCAAAACTCCCTTCTTCTGACTCCTTTGGTGGCTCCTCTGGTTCTTCAGGTTCCTCAGGAACTTCCGGTTCCTCAGGATCTTCTGGAATCTCCGGCTCCTCAGGCTCTTCTGGAATCTCTGGCTCCTCCGGCTCTTCTGGAATCTCTGGCTCCTCAAGCTTTTTAAATTGCGGAATCTTTGTGACCTCTTCTTGGACCAGAGAGTGACCTACTCTAGCAGCAAAAATAGGTGTAGCAAACAATAAGGACGAAGAAATAAAAGCAAGGAAAACTATAAAAGAGACGAGAATAGAAATGCGAAGATTAATCATTGTTGTGATATGTTTTCCTGAAAGGAAACAAACTTGAAGAGTCAAGTAATATTATGAGTGAATAGAGCTTGTGTTTTGGTATTGTGTTCAACGAGTGACTTATTGTATATTACATGAGACGAGAGCTATTTATAATGTAAATTTCATAGGAGTCAACAAATTTGGTGTGAAGAACACTAATCACGATTGTGAATTTTGATGTTAGTCTTCAACAAACTCACCTATATTTTCATTTAATTTTAATTACTTCTTATATGTATAACTCCTTTAGTTTAATTAGTTGAGAACTTAAATATATCCCTACCTGTTCAGGTTATAAACATTGGACATTACAAGAAAACCTGTATAATGGATAGATCAATCTCACCTATCTAGTCAAACCTAGAAACAAAAGAAAATATAAAAGCTCCTCAACCAAATTTTAAAATCCAGTTAGTAAAATATATGAGGAGCATAAATCACCAAAAACAATAGTAACATAGAGAGTTATCCTAAGAATATATATATATATTTGAATGAGCAAAATAAACCAAAAGACATGGTTAAAGACAGCATGAATGGTTCACTTCAGAGGGATAAACCTAGAAGTGGGTTGCACCTTGATCAGGTTTACCATGCTTAATCGGTTTGTAAGGGATTGAGAACTCCGCAAGGTGTAGTGTCCATTCATCTCCGGTTTGATATCGATGTGGTTACACCTTTTTTCTGCTGTACACACGTAACACACCAAGGATGCTTCAGATCATTTCATGTACAATCAACATGTTCTTTAAATGTGTTCTCGCTACTTCCTCTTTTTCCGTTTAACCACGTTTGATTTAATAAGCGCATAAAGGATCTTTGTCTGTTCTTATCAATAGAATCGATATTCATAAAATTGGCCCGTTATCTTAACTCGTGAACAATTGTTTTTAGACAAAACGATTAACATAGATAAGTACACACAATTCACAAACCATTAAAAGAGTATATGAAACACAAATAAAATTTTATGTATTAAACATACAATACAAGTATAACAGAGTACAAGTATAAGTGTATGAAGAAAGAAAGAAAAAGTATGACTATGAGATCAAACCATAGATAGATATGGTTCCCTAAGAAATCGACGATGAGATAGACACACAAGATTAAAGGTGATATAGAAATCTAGATCATGGGCGTGCGCCGTAAAGTAGATGGGCTTTTATACGGTTCGATAGGCTTAGTGAGTTCCAGGAACTTTGGGAAATTCTGGCAACTTCGGAACCTCAGGTTTCTGAATCTCTGGCATCTTCGGCAACTCCGGCTTTGGAATCTCTGGAATCTTTGGCAGTTGGGGTTTTTGAATCTCCGGCATCTTTGGTAACTCGGGCTTTTGAATCTCTGGCACCTTAGGAGCCTCCGGTTTAGGAATCTCTGGTACCTTTGGTAGCTCCGGTTTAGGAATCTCCGGAATCTTTGGTAGTTCTGGCTTCTGAATCTCCGGCATCTTTGGCAACTCGGGCTTAGGAATCTCTGGCACCTTTGGTAGCTCGGGCTTAGGAATCTCCGGCACCTTTGGTAGCTGTGGTTTTTGAACTTCCGGCATCTTTGGTAGCTCGGGTTTTGGAATCTCCGGCAACTTAGGAGCCTCAGGGTTGGCAGTCTCCATCAACTTAGTCCCCTCATGCTTAGGAATCTCTGGAATCTTTGGCAGCTCTGGTTTAGGGAGCTCCGGGAACTTAGGAATTTCGAATTTTGGTAGCTCCGGGTGAGGTAGCTCAGGGAATTTCGGTAGCTCCGGGTGAGGTAGTTCAGGCAATTTCGGTAGCTCTGGGTGAGGTAGCTCAGGCAATTTTGGTAGCTCCGGGTGAGGTAGCTCGGGGAGTTTTGGTATCTCAAAGTGAGGTAGTTCAGGCAATTTGGGTATCTCCGGTTTAGGAATCTCCTCGACTAACCGGCGAGCTCCCACTGAAACCGGACCAGCTAGCAATGTAATAAGACAGATGATTAGAAGTGGTGATGAGAGCAGAAGAGCAGAGAGACTCTTCTTCATCAGTGCCATGGTTCTGCTCCCTTGTAAAAGTTTTTGTTTTCTTCTTCTTTTTGCTTTGATGTGTGTTTGTTTGTTGTTGTGGTATTTGATGAGTTTTTGGTCTTTGATTCGAATGGCTATTTATAGGTGTTGTGAGGAAGAAGGAAGATGAGTTTGGTGGGAAAATATGTTCAATTCGAAAAGTTCGTTTAACTTCTCTATCTGTATATCTACATTGTCATTTTCAATCTAGTTGACTTTTAGGTCTCAGTGTTTACGTGTTCATGCTTTTGTTACACGTATATCCTTTTAAAAAGACTCGAACTTTGTAAACTCGAAGAACACAATCTTGAAAATAATTCATCAATTATACGGAGTTTATTAAAAGTTACTAACGGGTCGATCGAGATTGAGGCTTTATCAATAATGCCTTGCAAATATATAATTAGTTACGCTGATTTTTATGAACCAAAACTAATTTCAAGATAGAAATGTTTGCACATAAATTTGGTAAAATTTCAAATATGAAAAACGTAGTTTCGAATTAAAGAAAGAAAGCAAACTATGTTTAGGTCGTGGTCGGTAATCTACACAACGACGTAGATCCTTTGTGGTTGTGTGTAGGTTATGCTATTTGTCATCAAAGTCATAGAAGTACAATGCATTCTTTGATACTGATCATCAGACATATTTACAAAAGACTATTAACAAAGACATATATGGAGACATATAGGAATTCGTGAGCACTGTTCACTACAGCACAAAAGAAGTTCAAAAGTCAAAATAGAGCTGTTGAGAATATAGTTGTTAGAACCTTATCTTTTGGTTCTCTTTCCTAAGTCTTTAATGTTTAGATATTTTGTAATATGGCTATAAAGCCAACAGATATGTATTCTAAATAAATCAAGGAAACAGTTCTCCTTCTTTACTCTCTCTCTCTCTCTCTCTCTTGTTCTTGAGCATTATTTCTCTTGTTCTTCATTTTCTTACATGGTATCAGAGCATAAAGCTCTTGAGAACCTAAATTAATTCCGCAAATCACACTCTGATAATCTTTTCTCTTGATTCATCCATTTACTTTTTCAAATTTCTCTTCAGATTTCTTTTATCCAGTGGATAATAAATCTGGGTTCTTGAGTTTCTGGAAAATCTTAAATCTTTTTCTTGGCTGTGCTCACTCTGTTCTGGCTCCATTTCATTTTCTTGAGAGTTTAACTTGATTCTAAACTTGTTTTTCCCTCAGATCTGAGTGATTTACTTGTTTCTGTTTTGAAAATTCTTGGAAAAATTATATATATATATATATATTTGGAGCCTTAAGGAGAAGATGGAGGATTACAAACCAGTGAGGATTCCATGTCTACTCAAGGGACCAGGAAACTACATCACCTGGTCTAGAATG
>OVBX01005149.1:0-13525 GCA_900406325.1 Erucastrum elatum
GAAGAAGAAGCCTTGGATGTCTTTAAAAAAAATTAGTCGACATCTTTTTTTCCTCTTTTTTATTTTATTTCTGATTTTGTTTCATTTTTTAAATAATCCTACATGGCACTTTGATTGGTGTTAACACTTGAGGTGAATTTGAGAGTTCACCACGGGGGGTAAACCCAAGTTTTGTTCTATAACCTCGTGACACCACGATAGATCGAAGTGCGTTGTCCGAAAGTGTCCAAAGCACGTCTTTGGCGTGGCCGTCTCAGCAACCGCTAATGCTCCACCGCTAGTGTTATCGCCGGTGACCTCGGACGGCAACGTTTTAGCTAGAGCGCCAATACCACCGGACGTCCCCATGGACAAAGTGAGTGACTGTAGATTGTGAGCACTCTCTTGAAGCTCATAGCTATTGCTAGCTAGGATTGTTGGAGTTACAAGTTACGATGGCGTCGTTTGATTGGACGCTAGGCATCAAGCTAATGGTGGTATGGAAGTAGTAATCTGAGTCGTTGTAAGCTACGAGGTGGTCGGATTGATTTTCGTCCGGTTTGCTCACACCGAGAAAGTCAGTCACTTTTGGAACCTCTCCTCCTCCACCGTGTGGATTGATCATGTTCCACTCTTCGAACAGACAAATATTTTTTAGTATATATATAATGTACACACATTATTGTATAGATATATCGTTGTTACCTTGTGTTTGGAAAGTGTTGTCCATATGGTCGCTGACCAAACCAATGTTGTATTCATGAGGAGGCACAGAAGAGTGGTTTGGTGAAAGTGGAAAGCGAAGCCAGTTGTTTGAATTCATTTTCCCTTTTGAGTCAAATATGTTTGTTTTGGTGTTGTGTTAATCAATCACTTCATTGTTCCTACCCACTTTGATAATCAATTTACCAAGCTCTAAGCCAATCAATGAAGAAAGGAAGATTAAGTGACCAAGGCTTTTTTCAAAGTTTTGAGTTATGTATATATATATATATATATAGATATAGGAGAGATCTTCGTCTGGTTTATCATATATAGGCAAGGGTTTCTCTCTCTCACTCTCTATCTCTAAAAGTTAGAGATGGAAACTCTGATTCTTATAGGGTTTAAACAAAAGATCAGATGTTTGTAAGAGATAAATACAGAGGAAGACCATAGAAGTTACAAGGTTAGAGAGACGACCCCTTCAATTATATGGACTATTATAGATTATTGAATATTATTTAAGATATAAAAAATATTTCTTTAACAAAAAAAACTAATTTTGTTCTATGATATAAAAACAAGTATGCATGTAAACAAAATTAATATATATTATGGTCCTGATTAGCAAAGCAGATGAGAAAGCAGTAGCAGTATGCTATAAAAACAGTATGCTGCAGAAACTGTATGCTTTTGCTAAATTGTTTAAAAGATTGATTGTTATAGCAGTATGAACATGCTATTTAAATTTATTATTAAAACTAGAATATAATATATAATATATTTATTTATAATGAATATATTGTAATATATATATTATTTTATATGTTAATATATATAATTAATTATTTTATTTACTAATTTCAAAATTATGTTTACAATTAAAATGTTATTTTTTTGTCGACTTTAAAATGTTATTTTGAAAAGTAAATATTAAATTAAAAAAAAATTAAATATTAAATTAAAACATCTATTTTTAAAAATATTATTTTTCATTTAAAATATAATATAATTTATATAATTGATTTAATTATATTATATTTTAGAATATAATTTAATTTATATAATTTATTTAAAATTTAATTTATATATAATATAATTTAGATAATTAATTTATTAAATTTATATAATTAATTTATCTAATTTATATAATTAATTTAAAATATAAATTATATATTAATTTAATTAAATATAATTAAATATTTTAAATGTTAAAAAATATTTTTAAATTGTAAATTTACTGTAGAAATCAAAATTTTATTTTCTGGATATAAAATAATTTTATGATATTATTAAATCAAATAAATGAATTAGTTATATATTTTTCTTAAATTTATAAATTATAAATGCAAATACTTTTTCAAAAGCTTCATATGAGAGAATTTTCTAGAGAGCATTAGCATTTAGTAAATGCTATTCTAAATATTTTTATAAAAAATGTTAATTGGATAATGTAGAGCATAATACTAATGCTAATGCTCTACCAATCAAGGCATATGTATTTGCATGTATGATTAATGATTATAGCTTTTACGAGGAGTTCCATGAAGATATATCCCTATCGGAAGGATGGCTTTTTTGAAATGTGATCAAAATCTAGTCTACAAACAATTACGAGTGTATGAATTGTAGTGAGAAAAAAATCGGATTCATGGAATCAAAATAATTCATTTGAGTTTCAATACCCACCTATTTTCTACTTGATAAATTTTTATGATTTAAATTGGTATAAATTATTCATTTGAGTTATTTTTTAAACAAGCTCAATTATGCGAGAATCAAAATATTGTAATATGTTTTTTTCTCGCACTGTTTAGGTTAATATCTATTTTACATATTTCGCATTGATCAAAATTTGTTAAATATTTTTATTATAAAAATGAGACAATGTGTTCATTTATAAAGATTTAACTGGGATGCAGATATTTGGAATAAAATCTTCTTGAATGCTTAATTCCTTTACATTCTTTAAAATGTTTACTAGTTAGAATAAAAATGGAAAGAGTTTCCATTTCATTCCATAATATTTCAAATAAAACATTCAATTGAAAAATTATTCCAAATCAAAAATATTTTGGAATAAATGAAAGAACATGTTTATTTGTCATAAGTATTTATTTTAACAATTTTTGATATTTAAGAGCCTAACTCATAATTCAAGAGTTATCTGTTTTTTTTCCTTAAAAAACTTGAATTATCTGTTTTTTGTAAAAATATAGTAGTACCTTTTTGTTTTTAGCATTAGTTTATTCTTGTGAAAATATCTAAACGAAAAAATTTAAACAATGTTCCACCACTATATTTATACTAATAAACCGAAGTACACGTATGAAATTAATTTTGGTCTTATAAAAATTTCCATAAAATTTTACCTTAATTGTTATGTCATACTAAACTTGGCGTAATACATATATTTCATATTAAATTACAAATATTAAAATATCATAAATATTTTGATAAGACTCAAAAGTGTTATTTATATAGATAATATTAACATTTTATAAATTATTTTTACCTAATATATTGGTCTATTTTTTTTGTCCTAGATGAAGCTAAACTAATAGACCATTATTTTTATCATATTTGGAAGTTTTATTTATTTCTATCGGTTACATATTAATTATTTATTGATATGTTTTGCTTAATGATATGTGGTGCTAATTTACTTTGTGTTGCTTTGTCAGAATTTGTTTGAAAAATTTCAATTATACCACAAGATTGATACCACTTTTAATATTTACTACTAATGAATGACTATTCAACAATACCATAAATTTTTGATAAAATAACACTAAACTAATTTTTCAAAATATTTATAAAACATATATAAACTCAAACCAAATACCTTAATACTAAAAAGAAATATAGACATTTAAGATCATAACATACCCTCCATCTCTAATATATAATTGTGGAGACTTTTTATTGTTAATGTTTTCCTATCATTAGTATTTGTTTGGAACTATTTCTGTTAGAAAAAATGTTCAACTAATATTTAGAGTCTTAACCCCTTAACTTAATGACAAAATGTTAATTGTAGTTGCTTTCCGTCTACAATTCTGTTTATTTTGGGTTTAAATGGTGACCAACTGCAATGTACTAATGTAAACAGTAACAAAAATCTTTACATAGAACCACACTAAAATTGTTTTGTATATTACCATTTAGATTCTTTATATAAAAACAGTTTAAAAATTAGTTAAGAAACTTTTTTACTAAAATAAAAGAGTGTAAATTTTGATAAATTAAAATTATCAATATTTTAAAATCTCTTATAACAAAATAAAAGGTTCAAAATAAAAAGCAGTAAAAAAAGAAAAAAAAAGAAACAAGATGGCGACGGCGATTTCTCAGTGATTCTAGGGTTTCGATCGGTGGGATCCAGGAATTACTCTGCAATCCGGGATTCGACAGGGCTACCAAGGAAAACGACGAGGAGAGGGGTTGGATACGATTTCATATCAATGGGAAGAAAGGAAAGAAGGATTTTTCTCTGATTCGAGTGATCGAGAAAGGGGGAAAGTGGGGGATCGAGAGACGAGATCTTCGAGATCTTGGAAGGATCTTCTGGATTCTGTGGCGAGGGTAGGGATGCTGTTGTCACTTTCCGATAACTGGAAATCGCAACAGAATCAAGGTATTATTTTTGTCTGTCTATTACCCATAAAGAGGGTGAAGGGACTCGGTGAATCGAGATTTTCTGAGATACGGATCTCAAGAATTAATGGTGATTGGGGGGGGTTCACAGTTTACAAAATATTTTCTTCGATTGGATCGAATTGAAACATATATTTTCTTTTCGATCTGGTTTTCATGGGTTTTTTCTTATTGACAATATTAAGGACACTAAGGAGTACTATAAAAACGATGCGAGTCTGGGTTATTTCCACAAACGTCTCAAATTCTATTCATCTATAAAGCTTTGTGGCAACAAAGGTCTTAATTTTCTTTGGTTTACTGTGACGCAGAGTCATCTTTTGGGTTCCTCGGGTGATAAAAGGAATGGGGAAGGAATGCGAAAGAGGCTGAAGATCACGGTGGCTCATTTTGATAATACGACTCTCGTGAAGTCATGCTCCAAGGTGTTATTGGGGAGGTGTATGAATCCAGTGAAGCAGCAGATGCAGGCTCTCCTCAATAATTTGCCCAAAATATGGAATCTGGTGGGGCATGTGATGGGAAAGGACTTAGGTCTCAGTATGTTTCAATTCGACTTTGAATAGGAGGAGGATACTGAGGGAGTCTTAAAGCTCCAGCCGTATCATTTCGACTACTGGATGATTGCTATAGCTAAGTGGCAACCAAAACGGTCCCCGAACTTTCCTGCTGAGATTCCTTTTTGGGTTAGGATACTGGGTGTCTCTAAGGAGTTTAGAACGGTCGAGACCTTTGAAAGTATTGGTGACGCTATCGGAAAGACACAAGAGGTCGACTTGGAACTAATGCGGGTATTGGTGGTGGTTGATGCTTTCACGGGGCTTTGCTTCGAAACATCAATTGAATTCAAAGGGGGGGGGGGGAATACTATGATGGAGAGGAGGGGGCCATCTCATTGCGATATGAGAAATCGTTTGGGTACTGCTCGCATTGTGGAAGTCTCTGTCATGAGGACGTGAAGTGTCCCTTAGTTAAGGGAATGCTAAGCAGCGCAGAGAGGAGAAAAAGGAGGTTCAGCACGGGAATGGTGGTTGGTATGAGGGTGGGACACACAATGATTGTGCTAGAAGCTACAAGGGCGTAGTCATCAATGGAAATGGAAACCAACAGGGCCAAGAAAGGGAAAGAACGGAGTACTATGGAACAGGCAAATGAAAAATGTATGAGGAATCAGAGTCTCGCTGGGTAAAGGTGGCAGACAGATCAAACAAGAAGCCTCGTGAGGCTAGGGGTTACAATGGTGGAGATAGAGGTGCACCTCAACAAGTCCACTCTAGGGAAGGAACACAATCAGGTGGAATTGAGACTCCTTCAGGAGTTGTTACAGCCACAGCTGGTACTCAACAGGAGAAACAACGCTCACAAGAGGGGGCACATGAGGAAGGGGAGATTATGGATACTAAGGAATATCAGGGGCTGCCTCCATCTCTCGAGTTTCAGGAGCAATTGGCTGCGACTCAAGCGATCGGATCAGTGGTTGTCTCAAACTTGGTTGACACAGAGAACGAACTACAGCAGCTACAAAGCCTAACGAAGGGACATACATCGGTGGGAGACAATGAGGTGATGGAATGGGAGGCGATCAAGGCTTCCTGTCAAGCATAGGGCTTTGATGTTGACGCTGCGGATGATCTTCCAGACCTTACTGAGGAAGAGGAGGCGGCTCTGAATCAAGAACTGGAGGAGAATGCAATTCTTCAGGATAGGATGGAGGAGAATGAGATTACGGAAAGAAAGGAACCAGCCGGTGAAGAAGAGAACAAAAAACAAATGACAAAGAAGCGACTCTTCAAGGCGCCACCGAGCAATGCGGCGAGTAATAAGCTGAGAGTGGCCAATGCGATAACTTCTCCACGTAAAAGAGCTCCAGTGAAGACAAGTACTCGCAATGGAGAAAGCAGGAATCATCAGGAGGGAAAGGGCTCTTCAAACCCAACTACTAGTAATCCACCCCCTTAATTTTATGGATCAAGCCACTGTGGAGAAACTCACCCCGTTGCAGCAGGAGGTCTCTGTTTGTGGGGCTTTTATTTTTAGTGTTTTGTTTCAAATAAGCTCTTTGAGCATAGTTTGTTTCGTCAAGAATCTGGTCTTGGCTTTGTCGTGTTTTTGTTGTTTCTCTTTTGGGTTTATGAGCACTCGATCTGCTCGGGTTCAATATTAGAATAAAACTGGTCTTTTGTGTTTCTGGTTTGGGTGGTGTTTTGGACAGTTGATTTTATAATCTTTATATTTGGTGCTCGGCCTTTTGAGGAAACATGGGAGAATTGGATGTTTCTATAGAACAATCTTTTGTGGTTACATATGGTCCTGTTGTGGTTTAAGGAGGTGTTGGGCTCTCAGATGTCATTGGTTACTGATAACCAAGTTGGCTTTGCTTATACAGGAAGGTAAGGTTCTGGGAACGTTTCCTCTTCATAACTTCCTTAACTATTTGAGTTTGGGTTTTTTTATCTGCGCATAGGAGTGAACTGGATTGTATGCCTATTTGTTGGGTTTCCTGTTGGTTTGAGATAGTCTCGAGTGAATTGATATTTCTTTGGGATCCAACGGATAGATTATGTATTTGGTTGAGTTATGATAATATTGGATTTATGATGCTGATAAGATTTTGGATAGCCGCTGATTGTTTGGTTTTACATAGTAATACGAAATGGCTATCACAAGTTTTATGGTTTGGTACTTTTTGGGTTACTGGTGGCAAATGAAAGAGTGGGTTCTAGCATGTTGGAGAATTTTATAAGACTAATGATCTTTTTGAAAGGTTTGATACCTGGCTTCAGGAAATGTGCTGGCGATTTAATTGGCAGGTAGGAGCATGGGTGTTGATAAGATTATTTGGAAGATGGGACAGGTGATGCAGGGAGTGTTGGGTGTAAATTAGAACTCAGAATTTTCTGTTTCTTTTGGGTAACGGGGAACTATCTCTACATTTTGAGAGAGTGTAATAAAGAGTTGTACTTGGTTTCACTGGATCATGGTGTCATTTGGTGGATGGTTTGGCTCCTGTTTGGCAGCAATATAGGAATTTCAAGAAGTGTATGCCCACTTTATTTTTGGGACTGGTCATATGGGAATGACGGGTTGCTTAGAGCCCAGGCAAAGCAATGGCTTTCACGGACTGCGAAGAGAGAGTTACAGATTTTTCAGATATTCATCCTGGTCTCATCACACCTAGTAAATCGAAGTCCTTGGAAAAAAACCATTTGTAATTACTTATTCTACAAGAAAGAGAGTTACAAATAATTATTGGGGTATAAAGATGGTATTCAGAACGAAAATTATACGGTATAAACATAATGGGAATCATCACTCCCATGTGTTAGCGGCTCAGCTGAGTAAGATTAAAATTTTTAATGAAAGTATTAAGGTGGAATTGTAGGTGCATGGGAAGTAAATGGACGATTAGTTACCTACGGGAGATATGACATCAATATAAACTAGATTTTCTTTTTTTTTATCGGAAACAAAGCAAGATTTTGCTTTTGGTCAAGGACTTCAATCGCATTTTGGATATGACAATCTAATAACGGTAGACCCGAATGGAACAAGAGGAGGATTGGCATTATACTACAATAATGAGTACCAAGTTCATGTTCTATAGTCCAGTAATATAATGATTGATGTGGAGTCAGAGGTTTTGGGAAAGAAAGTCTTTATGACATTTGTATACGGCGAGCCAATTCAGAAATTGGGAGATCAAGTATGTGAGAGGTTAACAAGATATGGCATTTCAAGGGATGCCCCTTGGTTTATTATTGGGGATTTAAATGAAATCACTGGGAACCATGAGAAAGAGGGTGGACAATTACGAGGCCCAGAAACGTTTGTATCATTTAATAATATGATTCGTAATAGTGGACTACTGGAATTTCAGGCAAAGGAGAATAAATTATCATGGCAATGAAGAGGGAAAGTAAATGGGAAAGCCACAATGGTTCGGTGTCGATTGGATAGAGCTTTAGCAAATGAAGAATGGCATACAATGTTTCCCCAATCGTATACAGAATATTTGAAAATGGTGGGTTCAGATCATCGTCCGATAGTGGCATTCCTTGAAGACAAACTTGTTCGGCGTAAAAGACAAATTCGATTTGATAAAAGATGGTTAGGACGGGATGGCTTCTTGGAATCCTTAGCCAGAGGTTGGACTAAGGAAATGAGGAACACAACAGGGAATGTGGGAGAGGTGACGACAAAGATTACAAATTGTCGACACGAAATCTCAACTTGGCGAAAGAATAATCCACATATGGAAAAGAGAAAATAACGGAGTTACAAAAAGCATTGGATGAGGTACAAACTGATGATAATAGATCTTATGAGGATATTATGGAAGTTTCTCGGAAACTTTAAGAGGCTTATAAAGATGAGGAGGATTACTGGCAACAGAAAAGTCGAAATACGTGGAATACGACGGGAGATCGTAGTACAAATTTTTTCCATGCATTGACGAAACAACGATGGACTCGTAATCGACTGGTGGGACTATATGACTCAAATGGAAATTGGGTGGTTAAGGATGAAGGGATTGAGAAGGTTGCAGTGGATTATTTTGATGACTTGTTTAGTACTACCTCGCCTAGCGAATTTGATGATTTTCTAGATGAGATTAAACCAACTATCTCTCCGCAAACGAATCAGCGGCTTCTAAGGATAGCCACAGAGGAAGAAGTGCGCCAAGCATTATTCATGATGCACACTGAAAAGGCACCAGGGCCAGATGGAATGACATCACTTTTTTTCAACACTTCTGGCTTATTATTAAGCAGGATATAGTGGAAATGGTTAATAAGTTTTTGACCACGGGGAAATTGGATGAGAAACTAAATATTACAAATATATGTTTGATTCCCAAGACGGAAAGACCGACGAGGATGACAGAATTGAGACCAATAAGTCTCTGTAATGTCGGATATAAAATTATTTCAAAAGTCATGTGTCAACGGCTAAAGGCTTGCCTTCCGGCATTGATCTCAGAAACACAGTCGACTTTCGTGGCTGGGAGATTGATTTTGGATAATATACTGATAGGACATGAGATGTTTCATGGCTTGAGGACAAATAAGGCTTGCCAAAATAAGTTTATGGCTTAAAAACAGATATGAGTAAAGCTTATGATAGAGTGGAATGGAATTTTATTCAAGCATTACTTCGGAAGATGAGATTTGATCATCACTAGGTGCATTTGATGATGGAGTGTATAACATCGGTACAATACATAGTTTTATTAAATTGACAACCACAAAGACAAATTATACCAAATAGGATTTTATGTCAAGGGGATCCTTTGTCTCTGTATTTGTTCATTATGTGCACTGAGGCCTTAATAGCTAATATTAAGAAGGTTGAAAATGAGAAGAGGCTGAACGTGGCAAGGGCATGTCCGTCAATATCTCATTTGCTTTTTTGCAGATGATAGTATTTTCTTCTATAGAGCGCAGAAAGAGGAATGTGAAACTATTTTGTTAATTCTTAAAGAATATGAAAAGGTTTCGGGACAGCAGATTAACTTTCAGAAATCGTCAATTCAATTTGGCCACACAATTGACGAAGTTACCCGCCAAGATCTTCGGGATATTTTGGGAATTCAAAACATGGGAGGAATGGGTACATATTTGGGGATCCCAGAAAGTCTGGGAGGATCAAAGGTACAAGTATTTGGTTTTGTTCAGGAAAGGTTAAATAAAAGAATCAATGGTTGGACTTTCCGGTTTTTTTTCTAAAGGAGGAAAGAAAGTAATTATCAAATCAGTGGTAACGGCGCTGCCCTATCATATTATGTCATGTTACATAATACCAAAGACAATAGCGAAAAAGCTTACCAGTGCGGTTGCACAATTCTGGTGGAGCCCCAGTGGTGATACCAAAGGATTACACTGGAAATCATGGGACAAGGTTTGTATGCATAACGATGATGGAGGGTTTGGTTTTAGGGATTTTACGGATTTTAACACAGCTATGCTTGGTAAGCAGCTATGTCGGTTAATAGAGAAACTCAATACTCCATTTTCTCATATTTTTAAAGGTCGATATTTCAGGAACGCTTCTCCCCTGAAACTGACCAGGTCGTACGCGTCATCCTATGGATGGCGTAGTATAATCTCTGCTAGATCTCTGGTTAGCAAAGGACTAATCAAATGGGTGGGATCAGGGACATCCATATCAGTATGGAATGATCCCTGTCTCCCAACCACTCGTCCGAGACCAGCAAATAAAAAACAAATTGTTCTTTTATCGGATCTTATGGTTGATTCCCTCATTGATGCAAACTCGCGAACGTGGAATTCCCAGGCTCTACAGGAAATTATAGACCCTGAGGATGTTAAAGTTGTCGAGAGTATACCTCTTAGTAGGACACAAACAATTGATCGGGATGGTTGGCATTTTACAAAAAAATGGAAAATATACAGTTAAGTCAGGATATCAAGTGGAGAGAACTTATCCAGATAAAGAACGAGTGGCCGTAGAATTTGGTCCCACGGTTACTGATCTTAAAGCCAATTGTTAGAAAGTACGTTACCCACTGAAGATGAAGCATTTTCTATGGCAACTATTGTCGGGATGCATAGCAGTTAAGAAAAATCTAAAGGGAAGGGGTATTAAAGCTGATATACGGTGTGACAGATGCGGAGCATCAGAGGAAACTATTAATCATGTTTTTTTTTAATGTCCACCGACAGTTCAGGACTGGCTTTATCAACTATCCCAAAGCATCCAGATCACTTTCCAGGACAATCTTTGTTTGTGAACATGAATTATTTGTTCTGGAGGATCACGCCAACATTGGAGGATCATCATTTCGCATGGATATTGTGGTATATATGGAAAGGACAAAATAACAAAGTTTTTAGTAATTTGGAGATGGATCCGAGGGACACTCTTCAAAGAGCTATGACTGAGTCTTTACTTTGAACAGAAGCTCAACAGGAAATAGTTCGGACACATAATCAGGTTACTCACATGGAAGATATAGTATTGCCGATTCGATCGGGACGTTGGTGTTTCACGGATGGATCATGGAAAGCAAAGGATACCTTTTCAGGGCAAGGATGATGTAGTACTTTGGAAGGTTTTGAAGGGTTATTGGGAGCGAGGAACACAAGGGCTAGTCAATCCCCGTTACACAGTGAAATTGAAGCCCTTATATGGGCGATGGAATGCATGAGGAATTTACGGTAATATAATGTTACATTTGCAACAGATTGTTCTCAATTGGTGAAGATGGTTTCGGAACCAGAAGAATGGCCGGCTTTCGCAACTTACTTAGAAGACATCAGGAGTCTAAAGAGAAGTTTCAACAGCTCAGAGATTATTCATATACCACCGACACAAAAACAAATATGGCGGATAGCTTAGCACGCAGTGTGAGACAACATACGTCGTTTACTGTCCATATGGATACGGAGCACCCAGTTTGGTTTACAGAGTCCACATGAGTCTGTAATCTGGTCGACAAAAAGAAAAACAAAAAACAAAATAAAAGGTTTTATAAATAATATTATAAAATTTACAAATTCCTGTATATTTTGAACTCTTAGAGCTGATTGTATTATATATTGTAAGTAACTAATAAGGCTTAATAAATGATTTTATATGCTCTTATAAAATGTTACATATTGTTTATAAATTTAATAACAAATTTTAATATTTTTTTATGAATAATTTTATGACATGTTATTTATTTTTCTAGTGATTTTAAACCTTTATCAAATTAAACATTTTTTTTTAAAAAAAATTAGTTTTAGTGATGAAACTTTTAAAATGTTCTTTTCATCCAAAATAGACGACGTTGTAGATGGAGGACGACTGACATTGATGGCGTTTAAATTAAAATTTAAACATTAAAATATTAATTAGGATTTTTTTGCCGATTAAAAAATAATTAAAATAGTTTTATCAGTGAAACTTCTATGAAAAATTGTCAAAAATACCACAAGTTAAGTACCACTTCTTCAAAATAGTCTCAATCAAAATATACAAACATTTGGGTTTAGACTTTAGTGATTAGTGTTTAGGGTTTAATATTAAGGAGTTTGGTTTAGGTTTATATATTTTTTATAAATATTTTAAAATTTTAGTTTAGTGTTATTTTATCATAAATTTAGGGTATTTTTAAAAATAATCATTCATTAGTATTAAATATGAAAAGTGGTATTAAAATTGTGGTATAGTTGAAATTTCCTCAACTTCTATTTGTAATTGTGAGACAAAGCTTTTTTGTGGGATCCATTGACTCGTTTTGGATCTTTGGTATATAATATTTTTTAGTGTTTTTTTTTTTTAATATTTTTAGTGTTAACAAAAAAGACATATCTCTATCTCTATCTCTCTCTTTAAAAATTTACCAAAGATATAGATAATTCATGGGAAGTCTCAGGTCCATGTAGCAAGACAAAATCTAAGATTCCAACAGGAAATTCCAACCCTAAAAGGCAAGCTAATTTTCAATGTACAATAAAATAATTAATAGAAAGTTTAAGCAGATTTAAGTCTCTCTCTTTCTGCTGACAAAGAAATGTGTCTTTCTCACACTCTTGCTCGGTCATCTCTGTCTCTCTCTAAACCCCACTACGATTATGGGAACAAACGTCCTTGTTTAGTGTGAATTATGTCCTTAAAAGCCGGCATTCCCACGATCCGCATATCACCTCTTAGCATTAAATCACCATTTCACGACTTTACCGAAATAGTATGTTTATTAGAATAGAATAACACGTTCGTTTTGGGGTAAGATGAACTGATATAATAAAAATTAAAAATATATAGCATTGACAAATGAAATATGTATATGTATTTGAATTTTTTAATATGCATATAGTTTTTTTTTCTTTATAATCATCTATATGTTGGGTTGAGCATTCGTAATCGTAATTGTGAACTAAAATCTATTTTAAATTTATGATGAGTCTGATCAATTTAGGCTTAAAACTTTTATCACTCTGTTTATACCTATAAAAGCTGCAATGTGGTCATCAAGTAAATTTTTATTACTTTAACATTACTGAGAACCATTTTAATTGTGTTAGAACTGACATTTTAGTATTGTTTTCAAAGTCAAATTATTTTGACCTTAATCTTTCACATAATTTTGAAGGGTTCAACTGGACGACTAAATTGATGCATCCTATTTTATTGTTTTAAGTCATTCGCTGAATATATATATATATATATATATATATATATA
>OVBX01005151.1:0-12467 GCA_900406325.1 Erucastrum elatum
GGGGGTTTCCAGGGATGATCGGGAGTATTGATTGCATGCATTGGGAATGGAAAAATTGTCCGACGGCATGAGAATGTCAGTTTACTCGGGGAGATAAGGGAACCACCACGGTTATACTTGAAGCAGTTGCATCTCATGATCTATGGATTTGGCATGCATTTTTTGGATGTCCGGGAACATTAAACGATATAAATGTTCTAGATCGTTCGCCGGTGTTCGATGATGTTGAACAAGGTAATTCTCCAAGAGTGAATTTTTTTGTAAACCAACGTCCATATGACACGGCATACTATCTAGCTGATGGTATTCATCCTCCTTATCCAACTTTCGTCAAATCAATCCGACTTCCTCAAAGTGAACCAAATAAGTTATTTGCAAAATATCAAGAAGGCTATCGGAAGGATATCGAGCGTGCATTTGGGGTATTACAGGCTCGGTTTAAAATCATTCATGAACCAGCTCGCATGTGGGAGATATCAGATCTGGCTATCATCATGCGGTCATGTATCATATTGCATAATATGATTGTTGAGGATGAACAAGATACATATGCTCAGAATTGGACCGATTATGATCAATCTGAGGCAAGTGGTTCGAATACACAACAACCATTTTCTACTGCGGTGCTACCAGCATTTGAAAATCATGTGCGTGCTAGATCTGAATTACGTGATCCAAAGGTGCATCATGAATTGCAATCAGATCTAGTGAAACACATATGGGCGAAATTTGGAATGTTTCATGGTTAACTTTTTTTAAAAAAAATGTATGTGCTTTAAGAGTTTTATTGTTTGTGAGTCTAGTGTACTAATTAAATAATGTATTTTTATTTTGTGTGTTTAATATTTCTTAATAATATGTGTTTGTATTGTGTGTATTTAAAGTCTCTTAATTTTAATTGTTTTAATAATAATAAGTTTTGTATTTTTGAAAATAAAATTAGATAAATATCTTACTTAAAAATAATTATGTTCTTAATTTTAATTATTTTATTAATAATTATTTTTGTATCATTTAAAAAGTAAATTAAGTATAATAATTCTAAATAAATATTATTAAAAATATTTTAAGTTAATTATTAAAATGTAATTATTATATTATAAGAAAAACAAATAATGTGAAATAAAAGTTGTGGGGTAGGGTGTTGAATTTTTTAAAACAAACCATTGTAGAAGTTTAAATTGAAGTGAGTGTTGAATAAATGAGGTGGAAGAAAAAGAAGATGATGTGGAATGTAAAAAGGGGAAAATGAGGGTGTTGAAAGAGGAAATGGTGTTGAAACCATTGTTGATGGTACTGTGGATGTTGATCCACAGGATGAATGATGATGTGGCACGAAACGACCTGATGTTTGATACATTAGTATAATTGGTTTGGTTTAGTGACTGCAATACATTAGATACGAGCCTCCAGCTTAAACGAATAACAAATTTTAGTTAGGTCGTAATGATATTGTCTAAATACGCCATACCAGGATAACTAAATTAATTAAAAAAGCGTAATGAAGAAAATAAATGGGCTTTGCAGCTCATTCTCATGGCATGGCACAGTTGGAATTTCAACATGTTCTAAACTCTCTCGGAAAAACATCTCTATCCCTAATAGGCTAATACTAAAGCATCTGTTTTGGGTTAACTGATGATGACCGGATGGTTGTAGAAGCATGCAAATACAAAACTTCGTTATCCACAACATTTTCTTACTAATCTTTCAACATATATCATATTGGAAAATTGGAGTCAATCGCACAAAAAAGTTATAGTTAACTATCTAACCATATGTCTTCAAATATTAGAATACGCTACATATTAGTCAGAAAAGATATAAAAATACCGTTTTCGTTTAAGTTTTCAGTCCCAATTTTCAAAAGGCAAAAGAAAGAAAAAGTGAAATTTGAGGAAAAGCTTGATGAACTAAAGAGATAGGTTTTCAATGCTAAGGCAAGTGCAGGTTCAGCTACTTTGTCAATGGCATAAGCTGCAGCGAGATTTGTAGAGTCATCTCTTCGTGCTCTTGATGGGGGATGTGGATTTTTACGAGTGTTCATTTGTGGAGTCGGGTCTGACGGATCTTCCTTTCTTCGCTTCACTGATCAAGCTTAAAAGGAATAAAGTTGAAGCTGTGATTGAGTCTGACCTCCAAGGACTGACTGAGTATGAGCACAAGGCATTAGAAGCTCTTAAACCAAAGCTCAAAGCTAGCATCGACAAGGGCATTGCATTTGCAAACAAACCTGCTAATTAGATCCATTGAACCATATAACATTTTTCTTCTGATCACTTTTGAGTTTGTTTTGTTTTTCATCTTTTCTTGGTTGTAAAAATAAAGAATGTATAGCTTTGAAGATTTCGATACATGACATAATGAAAGCAACTCTTCTGAATCCATCACCAGAAGTCGTTACAGGAGCAAAACCCACCTTTAAAATGATGGAAACGTGATCGATCTCTAACGATCACAACACGATCATAAACACGAGAAACAAACTTCGCGAAACTATGACAATCAATACAAGTCCTAAGATTCTTGGTCACTCTAATGGTTGTTCCCGGTGGAGTCACAAGAATACCAAAAGCAATAGCTAGCTTCTCGCTGTGGTATGTCAACGCATGTCCCTTCTCTTCCTCAGAATCAAGATTGTGCAGTTCTGATGCTACTTCCGCCACGTAACCCGCAATCTTCAGCTGCTGGTTGATCTCCGCTAGCATCTCATAGATCTCTTCCTTCCGCGGATGCGAAGCATCGTCTACTATAAACTCATGAACCTTCCCTTGTACCTCAATAACACTGCATCCAGGTTTGGTATGGATTCTCTTCTCCTTCATCAACGAACGCAGTTCACTCACTTTCTCCCACTTCCCAACCGATGAGTATGTGTTGAGTAAAAGAACGTAGTCTCCCGCTTCTTCGGCTTTGAGCTCGATAAGATGAGAGATCACACGTTCCCCAAGCTCCACGTTCCCTTGGACTCTACAAGCACCGAGCAGCGTACGCCATATAGTCGAGTCCGGCTTCATCTCCATCGACTGTACAAGGCCATACGCTTTCTCGAGCTGACGAGCACGTCCCAAGAGGTCAACAACACAGCCATAGTGATGCAAATTCGGCTTCACTTTAAACTCCCCGCTCTTTAATCTATCGAAAAACATCATTCCTTCATCGACCAAACCCGAATGGCTACACGCAGAGAGCAAACCGGTTAGCGTATGCTCCTCTGGAGAGATACCACACTTCAGCATCTCCTCGAAAGCTTCAATAGCTTCTCTCCCGAACCCGTTCATGGCTAAGCCAGTGATCATAGCCGTCCATGAGACCACGTTTCTTTCCCGCATTCGGGTAAAGACCTCGTAGGCCTTGTCCATAGACCCGCAGCGCGAGTACATGGAGACAAGAGTGTTGTCCAAGTTCAAAGCACCACCTAGCCCGTTCCCGTCGATGAAGTCATGAACTCGTTTACCGAAATCAAGTGCTCCTAAGCTAGCGCAAGCTTGTAGAGCAAGCAAGCACGTTACACCGTCTGGTTTGTTGACGCAGCATCCATCGACCTCGTTTTGCATCTTATCGAATAGAAACAGAGCGTCGCGCGTGCGTTTGTTCCGAAGAAAACACGAGATGAGCACGTTGTAAGAAACGGTGTCTCTCTTGGGAATTTCGTCGAACACTTTGCAAGCATCATCGCTTTTCTCACAGACGGAGTAGAAATCCACCAGAGTCGTCATTAGGAGGCTGTCAGAGAGAAACCCATCGCTAATAATCTTGCCGTGTATCTGCAGACCGCCGTGCAAGTCACGTGATTTGATGCAGCACTTGAGGGCGAAAGAGGAGGAGAGAGGGTTAACGGGAGGAAAGGCTTTTCGTCGCAGGGCTCGGAACAAGAGGAAGCCTTCGCGGGGAGTTTCGCTGAGGGAGAAGGCTCTGATCATGGTGTTGCAGTGAGAGAGGCTTGGGTTGGTTCTGTGGGAGAAAACACGACGCGAGTAATCGAGGTCATGGGGAGCGAGACGGGAGAGGAAGTGGTGGAAAAGGTCGGAGCTTTTGATCAAGGAGGTGCGGAGTAAGACGGCGTGAATCTGCCGGAGTTGGGATTTTCCGGTGGAGGATACGATCAGAGAGACGAGGTGGTCGTCGCTGCTGCTCATGGACTTTAACATTTCTCGGAAACGAGACTAAAAGAGAAAGCCGACAAAGTTCAAAACTGAACTAAATAACAAACACAACAACACGAAAAGATGAAAGTGACACACAAACCTGCTGATGGCATGTTCACGAAATAATCTTAAGAAAAAATCAAATTTGGGCTAGTATAAACTATGACTTTTTTTTGTCATCACTCTATATATATAGACTATAAACTATGACAAATGTATGTTTTATTAGTAGAAAAATCTGAATATTCGGTCGATGTAAAAGAAATCATGTTTGAAAACGGAAAATAACATGTTTTTTTATAGGATTTCATGAGTTTTTACTGTCGCAATATTATTATTAAATTATATAGTTTTTATTGCAATTATATGGATCAAATATGAAATAACTAACCCCTCATCTGATTTTCCTGCCCTGTTCTAATGTCACATTAAATAAATTCATCCGTTAAACATATATTTATAATTACGTGGATTACTTAATTAATTTCTTTATCTGATTTTGGTGAGAATCTCAACTAAAATAGGAGTAGTAAATTCTAACCAGAACCCTTGAATAAACTGATAACGAACATGCCTTGACCGAAAATGTCATAGTCATAGTTTCAAGTTCTTTCAACCCAACGACTCCCGTTACCGCTTGATTTAAACGGACGTTGTCTTAGCAAACTCCGAAGCTCTGGTTCGTACACACCGAACCTCTTTTGATGACTATACACGTATCACGTATGAGATATTTATGCACACGCGGTTCCATATAACAAATAGATTGGATTATGTTCCGCTGATAATTCAGACCGAACACGAAAACAAAACACGAGTTTAAAGAGATTCATTTGAGCTGAAGGATTCAACAATCCGAAAGACCCGCCTCTCTCCTTCGATTCCAGAATCATTTCTAGGTAATGTTGATGACTGTACTCTCTCTCTACTCTATGTGATTATTGTTCAATTCTGTCTTCTGCAATTGGATTTTGATCTCTAGAATATTAGGGTTTCAATCTGTAGATCGAATCGTTTCCATAAAATTTTATAGAGTTTGGGGCTTTTCAGATTAAGTGTTGTTAATTTCTGGTAAGCTTTGAAGCATTTCCAGAAAAGTTTTAATTTTTGTGATTTTTTTCTTTTTTTTTCATGTAATTGAGATTTCTGGTAGGGTTATCAAACAAACGTTCTGCCTTTTTGGTTTTAAAGTGTGGAAGCTTCTTGTTACAGATATCAATAACGTTGTATCATTGGTGGCTAAAAGTTAAAGCATGTCCGATCATCTGAGTTTATGTACGGATCGTCTCATAACTGCTGAGAGCATGAAGTCAGAAAAAGATGCTGATTCTTCTGGACAAACTTGCACGAACTTGGCTGCTTCTTCATCTACGAATGCATCTGAGGTAGTAGCGACGAGGGAGTACTATGGCGTTGAGGAAGAGGAACCACTTCTCCAGTCTGTTGTTGAGTGCCGTATTTGCCAGGAGGAAGATGCCACTAAGAACCTGGAGGCTCCTTGTGCTTGTAATGGCAGTTTGAAGGTAAAAAAAAAACAATGTGATCCTTTTTATTATTAGATCCATTGTGATTCATTGTTTTTTGTTTGACTTTCTTTGGTTATGTAGTATGCCCACCGCAAGTGTGTTCAGCGTTGGTGTAATGAGAAAGGCGACATAACTTGCGAAATATGCCACCAGGTAACCAATAATCTGCTAACTTCTGTTTTTTTTTTTGTGTCAATAAAACCATAGGCTTCATAGATAGTTGCTAATGCAAATTAGAACTTATTTGGATGGTGAAATGAATCCACTTGTAAGTATGCTACTTTTCGATAAACAGGCTTATCAACCTGGATATACAGCACCTCCTCCTCCTCCTCCTCCTGTTGAAACAATAATTCACATTGGGTAAGGTTTTGGAAAGCTATGGTGATTTCAAGATGTAGCTTATTTGGTACTATAAGTTTTGCTGTGATTGATACCAATAGCTAACATTGGACTTGTTATGTTGAAAACGCATGATATGGCAGGGACAACAGGGAGAATGGAGTTCCCTTGGACTTGAGTGACCCACGCATTCTGGCAATGGCTGCAGCAGAACGCCATTTCTTGGAAGCTGACTATGACGAGTACTCTGAGTCTAACTCTAGCGGAGCTGCCTTTTGCCGCTCTGCTGCTCTCATCGTAAGGCTTCTTCCATTATCTTCAGAGAGAGAAAGAGAGCATAATCTCGTACAACTGTAATACGCAATACTAATAATGCCTGCAACAATTCCACGTCTGTTTTATTGCAGTTAATGGCACTTTTACTGCTACGTGATGCCCTAAACCTCACAACTAATCCAGATGATGAGGACGACCCAACAGCCTTCTTCTCGGTACGACCATCTTTTTACTTACTTTTTGAATACACTAACTTTGATTTTCTTGTTCATGTTTTGTTTTAATTCTTCTCGTTTTGGTTTTGCTCTCTCTGTTTTTTTCAACAGCTTTTCCTTCTTCGAGCTGCGGGTTTTCTCCTGCCATGTTACATCATGGCATGGGCCATCGGTATACTCCAACGCAGGAGGCAAAGACAGGTCTGTGAACTCTAATGTTTCAAAAATGCTCTGTTTCAAAAATTGTAAAAATGCTCAAATCTAAACAGACAAGACAATGGACTGGTTTTGTTTTTATGACATCAGGCAGCGGCTGTAGCTGCGGCGGAAGTTGCTTTCATGATACATGGTGGTGTGCCTCCCCAACGCAGGGGACTGCGCTTTGCTGTAGCACCAGAGCAGCCGCCGATACCCAACCAAACACCTGTCTGATCTTTCAAGGCAATTGATTCTCCGGTAAGACTGTTTATTACAAAAGAACTCTCGACTTGGTTGTAAAATAACGTCCCACCCTACTTATGTTTATCATCATCACTTCCTCATATGTTTGTGTTCTCTGAATCTTGTTTAATGTGGTTACTTTCTCTACTCCTAAAGGTTGTCACAGACAGAGCTCTCATGTACAGTCATGATTATCTTTCTTCTAATAAATGTCTCCATATCGAAGAGAAAAAACAAGTGAAGAAATTTTGATTAAGTGAGCACACGCAAGATTCAGATGTAGAGTATGCTAATAAAACATCATGAACATTTCTCAAAATATACAAATAACAATTGTTTGTCACAACGACCAACATGAAATCTACAAATATGAAGCTAGCCAATACGCCGATCTAACCTTACAAAAGTCAGACTTAGTATAATGTCAACCTAACCTGTCAGTGACACTCCATGGAGAAAGCGGAAGAGATTCACAAGCCCTCAAGAACATTGACACTTCTTCAAAGACTTTTACTCCATGGAGAAAGCGGAAGAGATAAAATGACTTTTATTGTTTACGACCTTATCAGTGAAGAAATGTATCTTGATTACTATTATTTCTTAAACCCAAACCAAACAGCCGACCGAGTGTAGAAAATGGAGTATGTAACTGTTACATTTTAACATAAACATTTTCTCCAAGAAACAAAGAAAAAAGGAACTAGTTGTTCTTCACAATGACTGTCTTTATGAACTCACTAACTGTTGCAACCAACTGGTTTTGATGTTTGGTATAACAATGATCAGCCCCCTCCACAATCTCCAGCTTGTGGTTCGGTATGATCTTGGCAAACTCCTTGGCATCTTCCACGGGTATTACCTCATCATCCGATCCATGAACCGTCAAAACCCTGCCATTTGCAACCAATCAATCAATGAATTGGAAATTATATCCCAACATCATCCAATCCCAAGTAAAGAGAATTGAACCTGCATTCTTTGTCAATCTTGAGGCAAGCTTCGTGCATATCAGTGTTCAACCTCTCCATTAAGCTCTCCTCAGTAACACGGTACCCTGATTTTCCTGTAAAGCATCCACCAACACATTGATAGTGTTGATCAGAAACAATGCTAGTAAAACCAAAAGATGAATAACAGTACCATCTTCAACATCGATGAACCCTAGTTGCTTAATTCTTTCCAAATAATCTTCCCCAAGACGCTCTGTGATGCCTTTCTTCAGATCATAACGTCCAGAGAGATTGATTACATTGCGGATATCGTGATACTTGGAGGCATAGAGGAGGACCACATCACCTCCTATGTATTTCAAAATAAGTTAAAAAGAGTATCCATGTATGTTGGTCAGAGGCAAAAGATGGATAGTTAGTGTTACCTTTACTGTGGCCGAGAACAATAGGAACAACACGGTCCATGTTAGAGAAGTGTTGGACAACAGAACGTAGATCATCAGCTTCATGGTTATAGTTACCATAATGGAAACTGCCTTCACTCTCTCTGCATCTCCCAGAACATCAATTAAACTCTCATTCATCATTGATATAAGTAAGAAAGAGAGAAACGTATATATACATACCCATTCCCAGAGAAATCAAAACGGAAAGCACTGATGCCTTCTTTCTCTAAAGCATCAGCCAAATTGTTCATAGTTTGGTTATCCTGTGCATATCAAGATTTGAACATTAGTACTATCAAGATTCACTCGTTTGACTAAGCAAGTTTCAGAGACAGACTGACACCTTGTTGGATTGAAAACCATGGCACAAGATCACAACTTCTATTGACCCAGTTTCGTGAAGCAGACCCACTAGCTTCTCGTTGTGTCTGTTCGGAATCACGATCCTCTGAGCTGAAAACCAGACACAAAGAACATAGTATCAGAATCTTACAGTAAGCTGAGACAAATCTCCATAGGCACTATTCTTACGATACCTGAACTTTTCTCAGACGAGTCCATTCTCAAGTTCTTGCAGGAGGTTTGATCTGACTCTTCTTGATGGGGAAGCCGAGCGTTGGAGAAAGATAATCTTTTTAGAAAAGGGGAGAATATGTAATTTAGAGAATTGTAAGGGTGGGGCGCTAAATATTTGTTGTACATATAAGAAAAAAATTATTTTGAAGAAAATAAGAAAATGAAGATGACAAATTTGATAATAATGAGCGTAATTAAATAAAAGAAGATTTGTGTGCTGACAAAAAAATTAAAGATGTGTGGGAGGCACACGCCGGCTGCTGCCGAAGACATGCGTTACCAACCCACGACGGACCATTCCATGCTTTGTTATCCACACGTTGACTCCCTTCCCACACGCCCCCCCCCCCCCCCCCCCCCCCCCNAACAAGTCAAAACCGGACACTAATGCTTCTTTTTAAATATTTATTTTCTTCTAGAGAAAAGAGATAAGCCTTGGACAAATATTTTGTATAATTAAAATGTAAATAAAATTGTATTAGAAAAATTAATCTCATAAATATGAGAGATCAAAATAACACTACCATACCAATAACAAACCGATTCCACTCAATTACATATTTTTTAATTGCAAAGATACGATGAGGTGTCGAGAAATGAATGAGCTTGTAGTGGCACGCAACGTAATAAAAGACGACAGAAGTGGGAAAGCGAAAGGCACATGTCGAGCCCATTTCCACGCACCACTTCCACTGTGGCCTCCACGCGCCTTCTCCTTTTCCCCACACGCCCTCCTCCTTTCTTATACCTTTTCCTCTTTGGTTATCTCTCTTTACTCGTTTTCGAATCCTCTGATCCTTATAGCAATTTCCTACGAAATATCGAAGGAACTATCTTCCCGCATAGGCCTGACTAAGAGAGAGAGAGAGGTAGATTTGCTTTTACCCTTTGGTATTTCTGAAGAAGCTAGCTCTGATTTTATTTTTCAAAAACTCTTCACTGTTCTTGATTTGATATGACTATGGTGATAAAGTGATAACTTTTGAGGAATCAATCGACGAATTTCATAAAGTTTTATGTTTTTTTTTTCCTGTTGGGTTTGTGGTTTGATGATGTCTTAAAAGACGAACTGATTGTCAGATTTATTGATTGTAAGATTAGAATTACTGATTCGGTTGCTTTGAATATCGCTTTTCTTTTAGATTACAGGCGACTCTGTTCTTGCTATGATGGGATCAAAAACTCCTTCCACATCGAGTCATGAAGCCAATGTTTCTGTAGATGAAAGGTGTGAGAATCTTCCGACATTGAAAAATTGTTTCTTTACTTTTTTTTTATTATGTTGAATTGATTTATCTTTTGGCTGCAACAGGTCTAGAAAAGGTAAAGTACCCAAAAGGATTAACAAGGCTGTTAGAGAGAGGCTTAAGCGCGAGCATTTGAATGAGCTTTTCATGGAATTAGCTGATTCACTTGGTAATATATATATTTCACATCCCAAGATTGTTTCTAGTTGATTTTTTGAATGAACAATTTGCTTTAAACCGGTTTATATTTTGAACAAAGATGGTGTTAGCTTTTAAGTCTATAACCAGGAACGTTTTTTTTTTTCTCAGAGCTGAATGAGCAGAACAGTGGAAAAGCTTCGGTATTGTGTGAAGCTACTCGGTTCTTGAAGGACGTGTTTGGTCAAATTGAGTCCCTTAGAAAAGAGCACACTTCTCTCCTCTCTGAATCTAACTACGTGAGCCCACTTTCTAAAGACAGATGATGCTTCAACAGTCTTTAGTTTTATATGTTTGTCTCTATGGTTTTTTAATAGTTTTCTTTTTTCTTTTGTGTAGGTAACAACAGAGAAGAATGAGCTCAAGGAAGAAACATCAGTGCTCGAGACCGAGATTTCTAGACTACAATCCGAGATAGAAGCACGAGTGAATCAGTCCAAACCGGACTTGAACACCTCCCCTGCCCCTGAGTACCATCATCATCATCATCACTATCAACAACATGCCGAGCTTGCTTCCCAGTTTTCAGGACTTCCCATTTTCCAAGGCGCTGGCTTTCAGCAATCTTCTGCTGCTCCTCCTCCTGGTTCCACAGTTGTTGTCCTTCCGATGCAACCTGATCTCCAGACACAAGCGCCTTTGGTGTATAATAGCTCAAATGTGAGTAAGCCGTGCCCAAGATATGCTAGCGCGGCTGACTCGTCGTGGACTTCTCGGCTACTTGGAGAGCGTCTGAAAGCTAATGAATGAGAGAGTCTCAAAGGTGTGCTAGTAACCAGAGACAGAGACAGGACACAACTTGCGAAGGACCCCTTGCTTTTTGGCCTGAGCCATTTCTTGTTTTTGTTGTGGTTTGTTCATAGGATCAGAGCTTTTGTGACAAATAAGGAAATTTAGCTCTAACCTTTTGTCGTTTTCTTGTCTTAAAAGTCTTAAATGATCACACTATAAAAGAAGAAACACACAAAAGATTTTCTTGTTATACATTTCTAAAACATTTAACCAAAAATTGGAAAAGAGGAAAAGAAAATGAAAGTAAGATGTGAAATTTGGTCTAAAGAAAACCGGTATAATAATTGGTTCCGGTTTGGATTGGTTCTAAGTATAAAAAAGAGAGAAGTAAGAGCCATCTTCTTATCTGTTATCGAGTGGGTAAGAAGAGAAACAGAAAACAGAGATGGCGAATTCACTCTGCTTCATCTCTCCTCCTGCTCCTGCTACCTTTTGCCTCCTTCAATCTCCCAGCAAAGGTGTTAAACCTACTCACTTCTTCCCCATTGGTGATAAGAAGAGTGAAGTGTTTAAGACTTGCAAATCCAAAAGCTTCGAGATTCAGGTCAGTCTTTTTCTAAAACTCTCTGTTCATCTCCCTTTAGTTTACCATTTCATAACATATTTTTGAATCAATAATAGGCAACCAACGGTACTCAGACTACTAAAACGAGCAGCATAGTTTGTCAAAACTGTGAAGGGAATGGTAAGTATTGCTTCTACTGGTTTTGTACAACTGAATTGGTTAAAAATGTGATAAATGTCTTTTTTTTGGGGTAAAATAGGTTGCGTGGCATGTTCACAATGCAAAGGAGGTGGTGTGAATTTGATTGATCATTATAATGGGCGGTTTAAAGCTGGTGGCCTCTGTTGGCTTTGCAGGTTTTTGCAAAAAATCTTTCTCCTTCCTTCCTTCACCACAACAATTACATAAAACTCATAAATTAATATCCTCTTCGATTTCTTGTGGGCAGAGGTAAAAAGGAGGTTTTGTGTGGAGAATGCAACGGAGCTGGTTTCATTGGTGGTTTCTTGAGCACCTTCGATGAGTAATACACAAAAAGCTTCTTCAAAAAAATGGGAACTTGTTGTTGAATGCTGAATGTGTTACTTTTTCTTGCTGAACACTATCTTTGATCGTTTTGTTGTTGTTTTTTTCATGTCTCTCTCTCACATATCATGCACTTCTTCTGTCTCTCTCGTGTCTCCAGTTCTTGTAATAGAGATTGTTATCGTAACTATTTTTCTAAGATCACGCCGTGCGTGAATATGTATGCTCTCGACTTATTTATTAGTCAAGGACATGTGTACCCCCCCCCCCCCCCCCCCCC
>OVBX01005152.1:0-13521 GCA_900406325.1 Erucastrum elatum
ACAAATATATAAATTTAATTTCAAACAATATATACAAAACAAATAATATACCCGCCCTCTTCACTCTCTAGTACTTAGTTAAATACCTTGCAATGCGAGAATATATTGATGAGGTGGATACGGGAAGTTGAAAACAATAATTGTCCATAGATGTTGTTAACAAAGTGTTAAGAAGAATATTTATAAGAGAATATCTCTATTACGTTGCAATATATACGGTTGCAGTCGTGCTTTTAAATTAAGAATAAAACATACGTAGTTGTTTTGTTATAGTGGTTAACTCATCAAGTGAGTAAAAATCGGATAAATATTCGGTATACTATTATTGAGTAATGAGGTGTTACAAATGTATATGGTAAGACAAAAATAAAAATTAAGTCTAGTGAAAGAGTACAACAACTTTGAATAAGTAGATTTTTTCAAAATATTTCTCTTTTAATAGTATAGATTTTCTTTTATTTTTAATTATAATATTACTAAGAGACATGTTTAAGATATGCTGATAATGATGGCCTAATGGCAGATTTTACGATCTTAAAAATATCATTATAGTTTTCAAACATTTGGTCAAAAGACTATCTTTGTCAGACCTATTATCGTCACCGAGAGATCTCTTCTACATCCACTGCATGACGCAACTGCACCTAATGCAAGTAAGTAAGTCTGTGGAAAATCTGGAGACGCGTGATCAATTATTCTTAAAAGATCTATATTTTAAGATTTTTACACTTATTAAAAAAATTATCAAATTTTAGTTGTCAATGCTTTTTCGTAATCAAATATTTTCTATATGTTTTCATCAATAAAATTTTAATAGATACAATAATGTTTTTGAAGTTTATAATTTACATGTAATTTATGCATTGAGAATATGAAAAATGTAATTTTTAAAACATTTTTTTCTAAAACATAGATCTTTTAGGAACTGAAAGGTAACAAGCCTTAACTAGCCTAGGCCCAACTAAAAATGTGGTGTTCTTTAACGTGTCAACTTTTGATCAAAAAAAAAAAAAAAAAAAAAGTGTCAACTTATTTGCAAATGTAACACTGTTAGGAAGCCAAAACCAAGGGAAGACAAAAATCAAACTAGAATAAAGAACCAATGGAACATTAAGTAATTAATGTGTCCGGTCACCATTCAGTTAACAGCTGCCTTTGATCCGACCACCACCACGTTTTAGCCTCTTTAAACTTCAGCAAAATAGGTTCTTCAAAATAGGTTTTCAGCAAACTTCAGTAATTAATATCAAGTTTTCACTTAAACTTCAGCAAAATAGGTTTTATACCCCCTTTGTTCTTCATCAGCGCGTGGCGTCACGCTCAGCTTAGGGTGACTTCCTGATGAAAACCTTAGAATTTTTTTCTGAAGCTTGACATGAATTGCTTAAAACACGTGTCTTTGCATCAAACTCGTTCCATCAAATCTGGATGAACCTTGACAACAATCTCCTCGAACCAACTCGTCGATCTCTACTCAAGAAATGGGTTACTGTGGGAAGCTCGTAAGGTGTTGAACTTAGTCTTTACTCTTAGAGTCTCTCTGAAACCACTAAAAAGCTCATCTATATCCCAAGTATCCATCCTTGCCTCGCGTCTCCTGCAAGAAAGTATAAAAGAAAACCCAAGCACCGTCGCAATCCCTTCGAGCAAATGAAAAGCTCCTCCCTCATTCCTTTAGACATCGGAAGAAACGTAATTGTGTTGCTAATCTACTCAACCAAAATAAATAGTTTGTGCGTGTGTGCCATTTGAGACCGTTTAGCAAGGACGAAAGACAGAACAGAGAAGAGTACAATAGACAATAGTAAGAAGAGAACATATATCAATCCTTTGATTTCTTCATAGATATGTCATTTGAGACCTTATATCAGGGACGAAAGACATAACAGAGAATAGTATAATAGACAATAGTAAGAAGAAAAAACAGAAACCAACAACCAAGTTTGAAAATCTTGAAACCATGTGTGGAGACGTTACATTTGTATCAAAAGAGATCAGATCGTAAGCGCTTTCATCTAGTATCAGGAAAATATCAAGTATTTGAAATAGTGGGCTTTATTGGGCCGAGTTTAGACTGTTAAACTTACGTTTTGAAACTGAAACCGACTTAATTTGCAGGATAAACAAAAACTTGATGAGAAAGTTAATCGCGTGCACTATACAACCATGACACGTGGAGATAAAACCACCTTCTGATTGAAAATGTATCCGTTGCCGTTTAATATGCAACGTTAAATAAAAGCGTGTTTGAATTTAGAGAGAGGTAAATGATTCATCCACAGCTCTTCACCTTTTCTAGGGTTTTCTCCCCCAAATTGATTTTTCAAAATTTCTGGAGATAAACTCTTTTGCCGAAGATTTTTACAATGGGAAGATGAAGACATTCTTAAAGAGTTCGTTTAATTTCTCGTTTGATAGTGAATTTGTTTTTGTTTAAGTTTCGTTCAAATATCTTGTTGTTTAGGGGTTGATGCGATCGATTAGGTATTTACGATTTGATTTTAGGATTTCAACTTTTCCTTAAATCGTTCCTTTAATTATTGTTGTAGTGATCTTGGAAAAGCGCTTGAATCAACGTGGAATCATCATCGTTGAGGTACGGTCTCGTCTCTGTTTACGCAAATTGTTTCTCTGTACGGACGACCAGTTTTCGGCTTGAGTTTAGAGTATAACTTAGAACTTGATCGAGCTTTAGATTTGGGCTACTTAGATGTTATGTTATGGACACTATCTATATATACGTTTCTGAGTTTCAAAGATTGTTTCTTTTTGTTTTTTTTCGCTGTACAAGTAATAATTATGTCACTCACTTTAGCCTCTCTCTCTCTCTGTGTTTACAATTACAGTACATGGGTGTGGTGAAACCATCATCGACAGAATGAAGATAAAAGTGTGAATCATTGACTTGAACGGCTAAAGAAAAACAGTAAGTTATTTTACTGCTTTAGTCTTACTCTATCAAACCCCCAAAAGATCATGGGCAGACACTTATCTAATAGTGTTCCGCCAGATTCTTATTTTGGGGACATTGTCCCGAGTCCCTGTTGCGTGAAAAGCTCCCAGAGAAACTGTTAGTCGTGGTAGTGCATGTCTAAGAAAGATATGTTTGGGAGATGGTAAAGTAAAAACACACACTTTAGTACCCACGACTTTTTGAGAAACAACCATCATCGGCTTAAAATAGCCTTTAGACAGAAAACAGCTGTCTTTATTTAGACAAAAGGCTATGAATTGGTTTGAGCTTGTTGGATGGAAATTAACGACCACAAGTGATGAAAACTAATTGTCCATGAGTCCCATTGCGGTGAAAATAACGATTAGAAGTTATGAAACACGGCTTTTGTTAATGGGTGGTTTTAGACAATATGGTATGTGTGAGAGAGAAGTCTTCAGACAAAAGACTCTAGATCTAAAACCACATTCATTGCTCCACAGCTCTATGAAGCAAAGGATGTCTGAGGATGCAAGGTGTGATAAAGTTTAGTACCCACGGCTTAAAAACAAGTCTTTAGACAGAGGCTTGAATGAACAAACGTATTCATTACGTTAGTACAATGACTTGCAAAAAAAAAGTCTTGAGACAAAGACTGTGAATCATCAAATTACTACCCACAGCTTAAACACGAGTCTTTAGACAGAGAGACTATTGAAAAAAACGTATTCATTACGCCAGTACCCACGGCTTGCAAGAAAGTCTTGAGACAAAGACTGATCATCAAATTAGTACCCCACACACGGCTTGCAAAAAGTCTTTAGACAATGACTATGATTAAGATATCTTTATCACATAAGAAGTATAAGGATTGCAGAAAGGTCTTTTATTAGAGAAAGACTGAGTTTTCATCACACTTGTAACAACGGCTTTGCAAGAAAGTCTCTAGATGAAGATAGTGAGTGAACACGTTTTTATTACACAAAACGCTATGAATTGGTTTTGAGCTTGTTGGATGGAAAATAACAATAACAAGTCATGAAAACTAATGTCCCGAGTCCCGTTGCCTGAAATAACGATCAAAGTTAAGAAAACAAAACCCACGGCTTCATTAATATTGGTATCTACGGTTTTGAGAAAAGTCTTTAGACAAAGACTCTAAATCTAAACCATGTCCATTGCTTAACCACAGTCTATGAGCAAAGGAGTTTTGAGGATGCCAAATGTGACAAAATTTAGTTACCAACGGCTTAAAAGACAAGTCTTTAGACAGAGAGTGAACACGTCTTCATCACGTTAGTACCCACGGCTTTAAAACAAACCTTTAGACAGAGATTGTGGTTGTAAAACTACCAACGGCTTAAAAACAATTGTTAAGACAGAGACTGTGATTGTAAGAAAGTCTGTAGACAGAGACTCTCATCACATTAGTACCCACGGCTTGCAAGAAAGTCTTTTGAGAAAGACTGTGATTGAATATGTTTTCATCACATTAGTACCCACATCTTGCAAGAAAGTCTTTTGACAAACACTGTGATTGAATATGTTTTCATCACACTAGTACCCACGGCTTGCAAAAAAAAAGATTTTTAGACACAGACTAGTTGAAAACGTCTTCATCACTTGTACCCACGGCTTGCAAAAAAAGATCTTTCGACAAAAACTGTGATTGAAAACGCCCAAAAAGGTCTTTTGACAAAGACTGATGAAAATGCATTCATCACATTAGTAGTACCCACCGCTAAGAAAAGACCAAAGGTTTTGCAGAAACAAAATTAGACAAAGGCTAAGAGATCATCTCAATGGCTCTAAAAAACTATTGGTTGGTAGTGCATGTTTATGCAAGAGATGTTTTGGAATGGAAAGTAAAATATACTTGAGAGTACCCACGGCTTTACAAAAACTACTATCGGCTTAAAAAAAGTCTTTAGACAGAAAAATGACTATGTCTAAGTTTATGAGATCGTTGGACAGATTCATTAAGACAAAAACTATGAATTGGTTTTTGAACTTGTGAATGGAAATAACGATCACAAGTTATGAAAAAAATAATTGGAAAATCTTGCTACCCACGGCTTTATTAAGGGGATTTTAGACAGTCTTTGTATGTACGGTTTGAGAGAAGTCTTCAGACAACAAAGACTATAAACTAAACCACGTCAATTGCTTACACACAACTAAAAAAACTTAGTACCTATAAACGTAGTCATCATATTTTGTACCCACGGATTGCAAGAAAGTCTTTTGACAGACTGTGATTGAATTTGACTTCATCACATTAGTACCCACGGCTTTGCAAGAAAGGTTTTTAGACAAAGACTTTAATTGAATATATCTTCATCACATTGGTACCGCTTTAAGAAAGGTCTTTATAACAAATATTGTGTCTGAGTACGTCTTCATCACGTTAGTAGTACCCACGGCTTTACAAAAAGCATTCATACAAAGACTGTGATGAAAACATCACATTTTGTACTTTATAGACTTTGATGAAAACATCACATTTTGTACTTTATAGTAACCCACGGCTTATAGAAAAAGGTTGGAGTTCGTTAAGTACCCGTGGCTTACTAGAAAAAAGTCTAGACAACTAAAACCAACGACTTTGTGAAGAGTCTTCAGAAAAGACTATGAATACCCACGGCTTATGAAGAATCCTTAGACAATATTGGTTTACCCATGAAGAGCGGCGTACAGAAGTCTTGAGACAGAGACTTATGAACCAAAAACAGACTCCTTACTAACCACATAGCATTTACAGAAAGACTATGAACCAAAAACAGACTCCTTACTAACCACATAGCATTTACAGAAAAAGACTGCACATCAGTTTTTGGCTTTGTTGGATGAGAAACATAACCAATGGTTTAAAACCAAGTCTTGTTTGAGACTATAAACCAAATTGGTGTTTTTAGCTTTCTGTTGGTTGGTTAGAACGACCAACAGCTCACACCAAGAAACAAAACTAACACTTCCTTTTTTTTACCACTTGCAGCTAAAGAGCTCAGAAGCTAGAAAGCTTCTAGTCGAGTCTTATGTTGCTCTATGCAGAGGTGATACACAGCTTGAGGCACTGATCAGGCACTCGGAAACAGTTTCTAGGAGGGAAACGCTGGTGATTGTTCTTAACTATTCTCTTGTTTCTTTCTTTTTACTACAAGTTATCAATTTTTTTTCTGAACTTTGTTTTTTTTTCTTTCAGGTTAAACCGAGTCACGTTCTTTTAGATGTCAGACTTTTTCAAAACTTCAGTTATCAGAAGTAACTTTCAAAACCTTTTTTTTCTTTACTTATCTCTTTAATTTCTCCCAAAATCTCAATGACATATTCATTTCTCTTATCCAGTGTTAATTCAGGGGATATTGATCTGTCTGAGTATCAAGATGCTAAACAGATGAAGTCGAAAATCCTGGTAAACGGAGATGAAGATCAACAGAAGGGTGCAGCCGAGCCAGATCCTGCTACTGCAGGTATTTAAGCACCGGTTATGCTCTTCCATTTACTCTGAGACACTTAGTAACCACAACAAGCATCATGGTGTGTATTATCAACAGATAATGGAGCAGCAGCTCCGAAGCTGGTGATTAGCGAGTAAGAATATGATAGAATCACACATGCCTTAAGTCATTTGCCTTAGACAACACGAAGAAACTGTAAACAAAGACAGTTAGCACTCTTCAGTTCTCGCAACCATTACTTTCTCTCTCCAACTCGTGATACAACTTAACTCTTGTTCTTCTTTTAGTTATGATTTCCTCAGGGTTTTGTATGTGTTTCAGAAGACTCAGAGACGATTTCAAATGTATCAGATTAATTTCCTTGACAGGTAGAAGAACATACATGAAATGAAGACTAGTTACATTTGTTAGGTATGGGCTTCACAAACTGTTCATATATTCTCATGGACTCTTGTCAGGTATATGCTTTTCTTCACTTTTTCTCTTACAAATTGATATTACTTCGTATGAATACAAACTAAGTTAAGTGATTTTTTGTGTAAATGTCAAGAAATTGGAAAGCTCCATTTTGAAATTATATTTTTTTTATTATGCTATCTTGATAATGTTTCTCTCACTTAATCTAGCATCCATGATATTCTGGAAATTGACTCCTAACATGTCCAATGATGAGCAAGTGGATTCTTTTTTTAGTATTAGAACATTACATTGTGTTTACAGTGTTTAATCTCTATTATATTTAGTTTGATGCTTGTACATATGATTTGGTCCTTTATGTTTATGAAACTGGTGTATATTGGAGTCTCTTGTAGATCAACGTAGGTGAGAGAGTTCTTTTGAATCCTGAATGTTTTATATTTGTTTCTTGCGTTTACCCTAATTGGTCAGTCTAAATGTGTTAGAATCTTTTTATTTTAGTGCTTGTATGTATTACACAGTCTCTCGTTTTATGAAATTGATATATCTTGGATTCTCTGGTAAATGTGAGAGATTCCATCATGTTGTTGTTGTAGTTCTTTTTGAATCTTGATGAATGTTTATATTTTGTGTTATGAATTTAACCCTCAGTGATAATTCTAAATGGTGTTGTATTTAAGGTCTCTCTTTTATGTGATTGGGTATTATTTAGAGTCTCTTGTTTGATCTACATATGAAACTCATATCGATTGTGCGAGTAATTTCCTTGAATTTGAATGTGTCTGTTTTTGTATTATGCCCCTCCTACTCGCAGTGATCGTTGTAAATAAATTAACTGAGTAAGTAATCTGTATGTTGATTTGAAAAGGTTCTTATTCTAAATTAGTGATCAATGTAGAATGTGCTCGTAGTTTGTTTGAATCTTGAATGATTTTGTTTTGTGTTGTACTCTTAACCCTCAGTGATCATTATAAACATGTTAAATGATTGCTCCATAACTCTGCATAGTACGTAGGGGAATGATAGCTGTGTTAGATTCTATAAATTGAATGTGTTGACTTGAATTTTTACAATAACAGTGATTTTATTAGAATCTTGTTATTGGTTTATGAATTCTTAAAATTTTATTAGAATCTTGTGTTATTGGTTTATAGACTTTTAAATTCTATGGAAATCTCTTGTTATTTAAAAAGTTTAGTTTTTATTGACTTTGTAATTCTATTAAACTTTTTTGTTATTGGGACATAAATTCTCTCTTGTTTTACTCATAACTCTCAACTTTACAAATATCACATATACCCATAAAATTCTCAAAGTCTATATACAAAAACACAAATATACAAACACAACAAAATCTTTTTTTAACATTTTATTGTCAAATGAAAGATAATTGTAAAAAGAAAACTAAAGAAAAAGAAATTATAAAAAATAACATTTAAAAAAAATCTTTCATGAAATATATCTATTTGATATTAAAAAAAAAAATCATGAGCAAATGCATAGGTTGATGTTCACAACTTTATAACAAAAATTTAAAAAAAAAAAAAAGACAAATCAAAATGTCAAAATATTAAAAAATCAAAACATTTATTTTAATAACAAATAGTTATATTTCATGAAAGATTTTTTTTTTAAAAAAAAATAGAAAGATAAGTTTGGAAAGAAAAGTATATATGGAAATTTGTAATAGTCAATAATAATCAATGATAATTTATACAATCATCGGGTAATAATTATCAAATCTATTCAACTTTTAAAAATCTATTAACTCTTAAATTTTTCAAACTCCACACAAATTCTATTTTTGTTGGATTATATTCATGTTGAATGTATTTTTAATAAACATAAATGATTAGAAATACATTTAACTATTAATCATTGTAGAATAAACTTAATTATAGGATAGGAATATAGTAAAATGATAGGAATACTTAGTTACTCGCTGTTTTATTTTTGAACACATAATGATGGTAAGCAATTTAAGGCTACAAATACTCTAAAGATTTTGCGATGTAGTTATCCAGTAAATCGTGATTAGCAAGTATATAAAGTAGAACATCTATAAATTAATACTCGATAAATTAATATACACTAAAATCTCTATAAATTAATATAATTTCATATCCCAAATTGAGTTTTTTTGTTCAGTTAGTATCTCGATAAATTAATATCTATATAAATTAATAAAAATATAATTTTGGTGTAGTCCCAACATTATTAATATATAGAGGTCTCAGTGTACTCTTTTTTTTGTTATTAATGTGTTTTTTTCTAAAGGCTGTTCTATTTTTTTTTTTGTTATTAATGTGGTGGTAGCTTTAATTTAGGATCTTATTATGCTAAGTTAGTAATTAGATTTTGACACTTGATTTAACAATATTAGTTAAGATAGTAGTTCTAGAATTTAACAATATTAAGAAAATATTAATATTTTCACATATATTAAGAAAAAAATAGTAGTTCTAGAATTTTCGCATATATTAAGAAAAATTCATTAATTTTGATTGTAAATGCATTTTTTTTGTAAATAACAATTTTCAATAACTTTTAGTCAATAGAAATTCAATAAACACCATTAATATTTTTGAAACTTACAATTTTTCATAAAAGCATACATTGAAAAATTAAAACTACTATCTTTTTGAAACAATTTTTTTTCCTAGAACAATCATCTTTGAGGAACGGAAGGAGTAATATATACTAAACCGAATGGTTTGTTTTTCAAAAAAAAGAACCTGAATGGTTTCAAAATTGAATCTAATTCATGTATATGTAAACTGATTTAGTGGTTCTCAACAGTTACATTACAAAAGTTATGGAATAATCATGGTTCGAAATGATAATTAAATTAGATTTTGACACTTGATTTAACAATATTAGTTTACTAAATTATTTAAACCGATTTGTTTTGTAGTCAAACGAAAATTGAATGCAATTCTATGGTTAGAGATATATTGAAGAGTAATTAGTGGGTCAAACATATATTAATGGGCTTATTGGTTTCATGCGTGAAAACATTCTCTATAGTAACCTGTTTTGATCAACAAAAATATTAGTTAATGTGAAAAATTAATAGCAGTGGCATTCTGTTGTAATTTCTTAGGAAAAGTTAGGGTCAATAATTATTTGTATTTCTGTCTTAATAGATTAGACTAGACCATGACCCGCCCGATCGGGCGGGTGCTTATCTTATTTTTCAATTTTTATTTATATTAAATGATCTATTTTGTAATAGTTACATGTAATACTTTAATTTTTTTTACGTGTATGTAATAACAATCGAATGTGTGAAAAATGTTTGGTAGTATATAAGAAAGCGTCAAATCAACAATGATAAATTATAACAGAAATATATATATGAATGTAGTTAATTTAAAATGCATTTCAAAATAAATTACTTTGAGTTAGTACAATATATGAGATAGATAAATAAATATAATTTTGTAACATCAATTTATTTGTCCATCTTGTATATAGGACCATACATTTTAAATAGTAATATTTAGGTGATATTTAATTATATTAAAATAATATTGAGTTACAAATATTTCATCTTGTTCTATAAGTAGTTTAAAATATTTAAAATCTTGGCATATATAGATTTTATTATTCAAAATAATTATAGATAAGTTTAACATAATTATAGGAATATTCAAAATATTGTTTAATGTCGAATTTAAACTTGAATTTCGTTCAAAATAATTCGTAACATTATCTAATTTTAATATTGTTAAAATAAATTTTGAATATGAATATTCCTAAAAATCAGCTAATTTATTTTAGGAAATATATAAAATACGAAATTAAGTTAAATAGATTTAGGAAACTGTTTAATAAATAAAAAAGACAATATTTCCTTAAAAACTAAGGGGTATTTTATATTTGTACTTTTTTATTTTTTTATGAATAACTTTTTGTGTAAATGAATATATATATACACATATATTTGTAATTTACACAATTAAATAATTATTTAATTTGAAATATAATATTTTTATTTACTACATTAAAATTCTCTTTATTTTTTAACTGTCACTTATATCACATGTATCTCTTAGCATTAAATTTATTTCATTTGATTTGTATTAGACTATTTTTTTTATGAAATTATGCAAATAGTACTATATTTACAAATCAATTTATTTTTAATTATTTATTTTACGTGAAATTATAGATCTAGTATATCTATACCAAATGAATACTTGGATGCTCTATGATTTTGTTATTATATTTTATACAGGAAAGCTTATTAAAAAAAAATCTGGTAATTGATGTACATAGTAAAGCATGCTGAAGTCAAATTGGGTGTACGATTATTGTATTATATAATCGTTGGCACTACTATTAAATTCAGATATTGGGCCTAACAATGACCACTAACTTGTAAAAGATAAATGACATTTACATTAAATAATTAGCCCATTAGTTAACTTACTAACGTAGAAAAAAAAGAATATACATGTACAATAGCATATAACTGTAATTAATTAGGAAAAATCAGAGTCAAATCTTATTTGTACTCCTCCTTTAATAGTTCAGAAGTTTAGATAGTTTCTACAATATCACGAATACTAGACGAGTGACAGAAATGTTGCCAAGACTCAGAGACCAAAGGATAGACTTGATAACAGAGATATTTAAAATCAAGCGCGTAGAAAGTGAAATGTAGATACTTTTTATTGTTACTTTGTCTGGTACTTGTATGTATCCTGCCGCTTGTGGAAATAGTTTGATTGAATTTTGAATGTTTAGGTTTTGCGTTATTACTCTGTGATCATTTCTAAACATGTGAATATCAAGTTCCGAATTCTCATATGCTGATGATTACTGTGTTATGCTCTATAATTGTTACAGCCTATCCCTTTCTCTTACACAGTTAATGAAAGCTTGAAAATCTTTTGAATGTTCGTGTGTAGTTAGAATGTGCAATTGATCTTTCTTATATTCTAGGATTAATGTCAAATTCATGAAATTAGAAGTATCTAAAATCCTGTTATAAACATGTAGAATATGTCCTTTGACATTATCTCTTATCTAAAGTTCTGTTTCGGTTACTATGAACTGTTGTGTTCTTTAATAGGTGGCAGATTTGGAAGTTTTTGACTTCAGTTTATTACAAAATTGAAAAGCCTCAATTTTTTAGTTTGTTGTTAAGGCAAAGTAGCACATTGAATTACTATTGCAGAAAATTATAGGTGTTTCTAAGAAACAGGCATATGCGATTGCTAAACTAAAGAGTCATATATTATAACTTTCTGAGTCCATGTATACTAATTTGATTATTGTAGCTAGATCATACAGCTTAGAGAGAAAATATATTACTTCTTGCATCATGGTTGGCCATCCAATCGTCTATTGCTAGTTATTGCTTTCGGTTTATATAACACTAGGGTTCCTCAACCCCCGCGCTGGTTCGTGGATATTGTATGTCCCAATAATATTGCTTTCAGATATTCTCAATAGAAATGCTTTCATAACATGTATAGACACTGCTAAATGTCAAACTTCACTGGGAAAACGATATGTAGTCGATCAATTGTTTTTAGAAGGAATGCCAGACATAGCCTCCGAAAAAGTTACCACTTACCAATAGTATCATCACTTTATCCGACTGTTCGGCAAAACATATTTCTTCAAACAAAAACTTGATTAGCTGATACATCATGAACTCGTGCAAGGACGAAAGACATAACAGAGAAGAGTACAACAGAAAATAGCAAGAAGAAATCAGAAATCAGAAATCAGTAACTAAGTTTGAAAATCTCGAAACCATGTGGAGAGGGAAAACCTTATGAATTGCTGGATGGCATAACTTGTGAAAGAAGATATAGCCAGGCTCTCGATATTTTTGGAGATTTTCAAGTGAAGACCGTCAGGTACTAGTAGTCAAGTCGATGGTTTCACTCTTTTCAACATGAGTATATAGCCAAGCTTCCATGACCAACTTCAAAATAAGTGAGTTATTGAGTAAGTTTTGTATGTCTTTTTTCGTGCTGTAGGTAATCCCCCAAAAGATATGAGCTATTTCTAGATCACAATTTCATATTGATTCGACTGTGTAAGACGTGATGAAAAAGTCTCCTTCTCAGGTTCGAAACGTGATCACTGGTTCCATATCATTGCGCTCTCCCAGTTTGATTCCATCATTCGAGTACAAATTCAAAATCGCAAGTAATAAAGTGTACACAAGTTATATAAAAACAAAAATAATTGTTCAATGACAACACTCAAAGACTTTAACCCTTATGATTCACCCACTCCTACGATGTCATGAATCTCCACCTGAATAATAGAAAATACAAAAGCGGTTCATGGATTATATACGAACTCGATGATAGCTGTAAAGAAAAAAAGAGAGGTTAATGGTGAATATACCGGCATGTGGAAGCGAGTCCTTCCACGTACTGTTAGCGTCTCTAAATCAGGTGAGTTTTGTAACAGTCTTTCTATGCCAGGAATAACATACTGATAGATCTCCGTATTAAGAGTCAATGCTTTCACCTTGAACATCGGGAAAGGAACACCAGGAATCTCAGATAAAACCTAACAGAATGAAAAATTCAAACGTTCTTAGAACTTATAAAAAGCAACTGTCTAAGGAGAAAATCTATATATATAAAGAAGAGTTTTCTCTCTACTTATGACATGTGGAAGGGGGTTTTTTGACATGTGTCCTCTTTTTTTTTGTTTTTTACATTTTAAGTCCTTTTACTT
>OVBX01005154.1:0-11032 GCA_900406325.1 Erucastrum elatum
GATGGTGTTTTACAGATGGATCTTGGAAGTTGGGAGACAAATTCTCCGGACAGGGATGGTAGAGCACTCTAGAAGGATTTGAGGATCTATTGGGGGCTAGAAATACAAGGGCGAGTCAATCACCATTGCATACGGAGATAGAGGCTCTTATATGGGCAATGGAATGTATGAGGAATTTAAGGCAATATAATGTAACTTTTGCAACGGATTGTTCTCAATTGGTGAAGATGGTTTCGGAACCAGAAGAATGGCCTGCTTTTGCAATCTACTTAGAAGACATTAGGAGTCTCAAAAGAAGTTTTCACAGCTCGGAGATTATTCATATATCACGGACGCAAAACAATAAGGCGGACAGCTTGACACGTGGTGCGAGGCAACAGACGTCGTTTACTGTCCATATGGATACAGAGCAACCACCCTGGTTTACAGAGTCCACATGAGTCTGTAACACTGTCGACAAAAAAAAAAATTAAAAATGTTTGAATTTTAGAGGTTGAGAAAGACAGTGAAACTAGGATGATGAGAGGAAAAATAACATTAATTATCTTTCAACTTGAATTATGTATAGCATTTCAAAATTTACAGTATATACTATGTTACTAAAAGTGTGCAAAATTAAAATCGGACCTACCAAAAATAGTGTTTGCATTTTAACAAACGACCATGATCTCTGCTCGTCAGTGTGGGATTAACGCTCTCTTGATCTGCTCAAATTTTCAGATTTTCATTAACCTTGTGAAATCAAGAGGAAGACATTAGAGATCGTTGTTCTTCTCAACGACATCCACCTACTATCAACCCTATTTACTCCAGTTGAAATTAAGTTTATCCTTAGACTAGTTAATTATAGAGCTGGCCTTTGTGGCCAAGCAAACTCTATCTCTAATGTACTAAACCTTTGATTATGAAATGAATGTTGCTTTACAAACAAACAAAAAAACAAACAAACGACCACGCATCTAAAACTAAAACTATGTCAATCATAACTGAAAAGCAAATAATAGTCCTATTTCTTGTAGTGAGAAGCTCAATAGTACTCAGAATNCAAAAAAACAAACAAACGACCACGCATCTAAAACTAAAACTATGTCAATGATAACTGAAAAGCAAATAATAGTCCTATTTCTTGTAGTGAGAAGCTCAATAGTACTCAGAATATCTTCTTGCTTGGCTAGCTACCCTATAGCCCGTGTCAAGGATTTCACTTTAACTGGTTTACCTATGCATAACTCTGTTAATAATCCACCAAACTTAGTTCCATCTTGTTTTTTTTCTAATTTTAGTCAAAAGTAATTCTGTTTGTAATCACTTGTAAAGTAAACTCGTANGTTAATAATCCACCAAACTTAGTTCCATCTTGTTTTTTTTTCTAATTTTAGTCAAAAGTAATTCTGTTTGTAATCACTTGTAAAGTAAACTCGTATTCACATTTTATCCCAAAAGAAACGTTAGACAACCATTTGTGTGGAAATGATTTTATCAACATTATAATAACACGATCAAAGTCACACATACACAGAAAATAAATGCTCCAGTACAATTTATTGAGCACATAAAGTAGAGATGCGATTATTACATATAACGAGAATAAATGCTCCAGTACAATTTATTGAACCCAACAAAAGCGCATAAAGTAGATACGATTACTACAAATTTAGAGTGGTCTTGAGTTAAGCAATAAGGGCAAGTTTATCCTCTGGAGTAGTAGCAGCAAATGGTCGAGCCAACCCTCCCAAGCGTGTAGAGTTGACGTAGTCATATGGCAGATGATTAGAGGCGCCCGGGAATATTATTCCAAAAATTCTAATAAACGTCATTATCCAATTTTCTTTGTAGTCTCTGCCTTTCCAAAACCGTATTATGAAACTCCTTATGAACTCCCACACACCATTTAACAGCTTCGGTATTAGCCACAACAAGCTGAAGTAATTTGCATTTGGTGCATCTTCCCTTACCTTTAAAACAATAATAGTGCTTTAAACAGTAAAAGAAAGAACTATGCTAAGTTTCCCCAAAAAAAATTGTGAACGTAAAGAAATACTTTAAACATTTTACATAATCTCAAAGTTAAAAGGTCTTTCTTTTTCTTTCTTTTTTTTTTTGAAAAAAAGGCTTCAAATTAAAAGGTCCTTCTTTCATACTTCACACAAAACTCCCACTGTTTATTGTTTTTGTCATCTTTTAAATAATTTAGCAAGACAACAAGATCTTTATTTTACCTTTCTGTAAGGATTTAACCTCAACTATGTGCTTTGAACTTTAGAATGAGAACGTAACCAAAACGTATTCTGTTTATTAGAATATGAAACCAATCTTGTCTCTTACAATAAAAAGCTTAGATCTTAATACAAAAGACTTGAACTCTTGAATTGTATCTCTCTCTATTGCTCTCAAAACCATAATGACTATCAATGACCTAAGTCCCTATTTATACTGCCATGATTTTCCTATCTTCAAACGTATTATGCAATGTTTCCTTTTTGCACAAGTTTCCCTTTTGCGTTACACTTCGTTTGACCGTCTTTCTTTATGTCGGCAGGTTTCAAGATGTGGGCCAAAGAGCAAAGGAGAATTGAGGCCCATATGTTCACAAACTCCACCTTGGGCTTCAATTTCCTTAGCCCATCTCATCTTCTTCTCTTCCTCGTTTCCACCGTAGACGTTTCATCGAGCTCTCTCTTCCATGGATGGCGTCTCTTACAGTGACTCCTGGCGGTGATTCCTAACAGTGATGTCCCTAATCGAAAGATCCTTCGTCAAGGGTCTTTGATCCAGCACTGCATCTCCCCTTCAAAGAAATATGATTGAGCTCCTCCGTAAATCTAAATTTTGTGAACTCACCATCGATGTTTCCTCTGCGACGGCGTCTCTTTTACTTCGATCCTTTGTCCACCGTGAAAGAAGATCGCGACTCCTCCTTTCTCTAGGACTGTTGGTGATAAGAGAATTTTCACCGGAAATCCGACGTCCCCAATTCCGGTAAGTGTTCATCAAAATTTTGATTCGGAGCTGCAAACCTCTTGTTTCTCCTGCCTTTAACCTGTTTAGATAGTGAAATCCCGTTGATAATTTCTCAATGTTCTGATCCTCTTTCAGCTTATCCGGCGAAACCGTGTGCGCCTCCTCCGCTGCGACAACAACTCATGTCTCCCTTCAGCTTAGTACTTAGCTGTTTAAGACATTTCCTGTGTTGTTAATATTGTCCGACGATCCATTGAGCCTCCTTGTTATCGTTTGAGGTACTCGTCTCCCTTCAGCTCCTTCTTAGCTGTTTAAGACGTTCTCTCACATGTCTTTAGTCATTTCTGGTATCTTGTTTTGGTCTTTCTCAGCTTACTCCACCTTGAGCTGAGAAACTCCTTCTCTTAGCAGTCCTCGCCTCGCATCTTTCCTAGCAGGTAACTTCCTTGTAACCATTGAGCTTCCTTGTTATCNACCTTGTCATCAAAGGGTATTCTAGGCACAATATCGTTGTTATAAACAAACCTCTCATACTCTATTCCATGCTTTCTCACTACTTCCTTCATAAACTCTCCAAACACCTCATCCCCTATGCGTGGCTGTCCAAATGTGTACACTCCCTCTAGTTTATCTAGCAACTCATCCTCACCGTGAATCGCCAGTACTGCCGGAAAAAGAGCAGCTAGTGCGCCACCAAGGCTGTGACCCGTTAGAATAAACTTAAGGTTCTTGTTTTTTGCAAACATGTCCCTAAGCTTCTGTCTAACTGTGTAGTACGCATATTGGTGTCCTAGAGGTATAATTTCTTTGGGCCATCCGTTTTTTTGGAGGCCTAGAGCTTTAGAGAACCCTGAGTGAACTTTGCCAACGTTTTTCAACTCGTACCTAATTAATTATTAAAATTTGTAAAACACTGATATATCGAGTAGTGATATTGAGATAGAAATGCACATATATAGAACATATATACGTATTATTAAAATTTGTAAAACACTGATATATCGAGTAGTGATATTGAGATAGAAATGCATATGCAGGTATATAAATAGAACATATATACGTACCAAGAGATGTCGAGATCAGTGCACCAATCATCAACGTCGAAAGGCTCGGTTCCTCTGAAGCTAACGACGATAAGATTTGGATTTGTACTCGATGCCTTGAACAGGAAGGCTTGCGTCAGGTTTCTATTTTGGAATGCTGATCACATAAATAAAAGCTAAAAAAGTTAGAAAATTTCAGATGTTATTTCAATGTGTTTCAAATTATATAAATGTTGACATATATAAACTATTATTTAAAAGAATATTTTTTAGCACCAAGAAAAAGAAATCAAATTTTCTCTAAAGAATTTTTCAAAATAGGAATTTAATGTTGTAAGAATGATAATTTGACGTTACAGTTCATCTCGTGATCGCAATTGATTAGAGCACTTCCAAATTTTCTCTAAACAATATATATATATATATATAAAACAATAATATTTTATTCTGTGTATCTCAAAATTTGTGAGATTCTTTTGCTAAAGTATTTTTGGTAAAAAGTTTCATGATTTTGAAATACCCACTACAATAATTATAATATTTGTTACTTTATCATATTTTGACAATTTTCTGAAATACTTTTTTTTTTGAAACTTTACTTTCTGAAATACTTCAATGAAGGTGTTTTTATGTATCAAACGCCAAGCTAATTACTAATCTTGATCCACAAAACAAGATCATTCAACCGCTGTAATTCAACCACTAGACTACAATCATGTGGGGAGTTAATTTCTTGCTGTGTTTCTTAAACAAGAACTTTGGAATCAAGAAATATACGTCAAAATAAGATCTCCATTGTTTTTAACTATGTTTCGTTGAAAAAAAAAGAAAAAAAAACTATGTTTCGTTGTTTAAGTAAAGATTTTTTGTTTAATAAGTAGAAATGATATACTTTTTTTTCAATAAATCAATCTACTAATACCATCATGCACATTCTGTTTCACGAATCTTCAGTTCTAACATATATAAAATATAAAATATATCTAAGCAAAACATATATAAGATTTATATCTTCTTCTCATCATATTTTTGGTTTTAAAGATATTTTTTTTAACAACGTGGTCTGAAATATATATATAAAATATGATCAATATTGTTGATCAAAAAGTGCAACAACAATAAATTTAGTTGGGAAAATTAGCATACAGAATTGCGTACAGATGCGCCGAACATGGTAATCATCAACATAGTTTTAATTAATAATGTGTACGTAACCTTCTACTTTTTTTTTGTAACCTTCTACTTGTATTCTAAGCAGTCATAAAATTTACAAAACATATAACAATAGTAACCTGCATTGCAATCTCTCACTGAGTATGTATAATCTAATAATTTGTATTCGTATACCAACGTCATATGCTATTCGTGTTTCGATAAAATGTACATATATATAATTATTCTTTCACATTCGAGTTTTACTTTTTTATTTTTTTTGTCAATTCACATTCAAGTTTTACTAAAGGTTAATTTTCTTAGCTAAAAATTGAAATATTTCATGAGTCCTGAAAAAAAACCATCCACGTAAACTCTCCAATTCTAATAATATTTTATGCCTAAGCTTTGAATGAAATTTGAATATCTTGTATCAAAAAAAAAATTGAATGAATTCCAAAAGTGATGTTTAGTCCTATTAACATATAATTATATTAATGGTTTTAAGTTTAAATGATTATATTGCCAAGTTCAGATTAAAATTTTAAGAGGTTCGATCATCCCATAAACATTTTTGAGAAGTGATTTCTATGTGTTTTCACCATATTGATTTTGAAAAAAAAAAGAAGATATTATAGATTAAAAAAATATGACATTGCATCAATCTAGTTATGAGTTATGACAAGTAAAATTTCTTATATTAAGATTTTTTTTGTAAGATATCTTAAATATAGTAATAAATATTTTTTATATACAGATTTATATTTTTGGCAAAATTTCATAATATAGTAATAATGTAAAAAATAGTTTTCTCTATAAATATTTTTTTCGTAAGATTTCAGAAATATTACAATAGCTAATAACTTTTCTAAACCTTTTAAAATAATATATTTTTATATATAAATAATTATTACGAATATAAAATATTTACATCAATTTATGAATCATATTTTTATCATATATATTATCAAAATAATGTAGTTTTAATTATATATTTTATCAACCTATATATGTTATTTATATTTAATGTATATATTAATATAATTAATTTATATATTTAAAAATATATTTAAAATAATATTAATTAAATAAAGTATAATATGAATAAAAAATATTTATAGAATGTAAGTTATTTTTGTGAACTAAAATAAATGTTAAAAGTTAAAGTAAACTTGAATAGAAACCTAAAAATAATTACATTATGGTTTTCTTTTTTACAAAAAAAATTGAAAACTGAAAAATGTATTTGTATAAAATGATAATATTTTAATTTTTTATCTATGCGCATGGCGGAGTTTTACTCCTAGTTAACATTTAAGACTCTGTCTAAATCCTTGAAATTTTTCTACTTTTATATGCACGAAAATACGCTTGAATATTATAGATTCAAAGAGGACTCCTTTCAGTCAACGGCCAAGTTGGGTCTCTATTATATACATTTATGATCTCACTCGCATACCCGTTTCTGTAGTCTAAATGAAAGAATTGAGTTTTTTTTTTTAACTTATTGAGAAAAATTTCCCATTATTTTCTTACTATCAACTGTATGCTTTATACGCACTATTTAATTTCCACGTTATGTTTTCGATATTCCTTTTTAAATGCTTTATTAAGACATCTGGGGCTCTATTTATGACTTTCTGTATTTGATCTTCTGAATCCTTTATGCTCTACCCTTTAAAGTGGGAAAGGAAAAACATTCCCGAATTAACAAAGCGTATGGTTTAATTTACCGTTGTAAAAGTCGTAGTAACTTACGAAGTCCATCTGCATCACAGGATAGATATAGTCAGACTGGGAGTGTGAGAATTAAAACAATTATTTGTAATGTATATGAAAAGTCATAAAATCAATATTACTACTACTTATATATCCATTTTCAAAAAAAAACCAAAAATACTAATACTTAAAGAGATGTAGTCATCTAATATATTATTCGCTATAATTATAATTATTATTGGCAGTTTGGAATGCGCCAACGATCGATATACACGACAAAANCCAAAAATACTAATACTTAAAGAGATGTAGTCATCTAATATATTATTTGCTATAATTATAATTATTATTGGCAGTTTGGAATGCGCCAACGATCGATATACACGACAAAAAGTTATCATTTAAAGGGTTAACTAGATTATTTAACTTTTGATTTTTACCAGCAATAAAGATAATTATTTGTATCATTAGACGCATACGATATAATTAATCGAGAGAGGAAACGATCAAAAGAAGAAAGAAGATGATGAAGTTCGTGGATGAAGAACAGTGAGGCGTATCTTTGCCAAAAAGAAAAACGAGAAGAAGATGAATTTGACCTTCCAAGTGTTCTTTACTACGGAAGTGATGAAAGATTTGTTCTCATAAGAGACCTTAGAAGCCATTATTGACAACATCGACTTGTACTCGATGGTACCAACACTTATCTTCTTGTCAAGCTCTACTCTTCGATCTGTGCATCCTACAAATGACACATATGTCGCCGACGATTCCTCAGGCTTTACCAACTTTCCTGTAACAAAAGTTTTTGGTTATTCCTGTAAAAACACTTACTCAACAACATCCACAAGAATTAAAATAGGTGAACAATTTGTCCTAAAATTTTATAATGTTACTTCAAAAATTACACGTTGAATTCATTTTATGTTATTAAATAATACAAAACTATTGATGCTGTATCATTTATTACTTTATTTTAATATGTGCGTCTTGCATGTTCAGTACTGCTCGTTCTGTTACAAGTCCGTTTATGGTATGATAAGTGTCGTTGGTCTAAGTCCAAAAGTTCAAAAGTCCGAGGGGAGTGTTAAAATATAGGACCACATGATATATACTCGTTCAGATGTTAAAATTATCGGGATGCTTATGTAACATAATGAAAGGAAACAACTAAAACCTTCTCCAATTTCAAGAATTGTTTGTAGGGACAAGTGGAGATAGTGAATGGAAGTATGTTATTGTTAGATTTGTTTACCTGTCAAAACATGAAGTATCAACTTGAAGAAGCCACCATTTGCCGTAAGAAGATTAGGCCAATAGGTGAGGAAACGACCTACGGATGCAAAGGGTTTTCTTAAGAGCATTAATATCTTTTGAACCAAAACGGCTAACACAATGATCCATCGACTTGCGAAAGTTCTCCGCACGCTTTTGAGCGTGTCCGGGGGAGAATCTATGAATCCTGTGTTGGTCAGGTTGGGGAAAAATAAAAGGAGAAGGAGATCAAGAACACTCGCTTTGGTCGGATCGACCAGAAAATAGCTACTACAGAATTTCATATCGGTTTGGGACATTATCACTATATGAAAATAACAGACTTTGCCGAAAAGAAGAAGAAAGAAGTGATGTTGGCTGATTTGTGAGTCATGCAAGCTAGAGCAAGGCTACGTATTTATAGTGCTTGTAATAATTGGTATCATAATTTTTAGTTATTTATTGTAACTTTATAGTTGAGAAAATCATAAAAGTCCTTGTGGTTACTAATTAAAATCCCTCGTTGCTTTTCACGTGCTAAAAATATAATAAATTGAATCCATTTACCGTGTAAGTGTGTAACCTAAACGAGCGTACCTACCTCGAGTTCTTTGTGTTTGCCCGATTAACGTGAAAAAAACAGGCTGGTTAAATTATATTTGTATATTTTTTCTAATACTTCAGCGACTTAGAATATAACATTTAGACTTATTTATTTCGTGGAGATTTAATCAGTTGAGTTGAAAATTTCAGAGTTTTGTGTGTGTTTTATTTCGGCACGTACATGCACTCCTCTCAAAATTTTCATTTTGTTTTTGTTTTTCAGTCAACTTTCTCCAAAGTTTGTGCATTCCATCCTGTAGTATGTCTATGATGACATACAATATGGTATTTGGTTTTACTTCATGAATGTAGATTGTGGTTTTATACATCAATTGGATTCCAATTTGGATATCATTATTTTTAATGTCTACTTAATTTGGTTGATAACAATTTGATCGCCAAAGTTACTTTTATGGAATATGAGGTGTTTTTTTCTTCTTTCAATATATTGCTAATACTTTTTTTATTGTTTGGAAGATACTTTTTTCTGGATATTCGTGCTTAGCAGGAAATAATTATCGTTGTTAGGGTATCCGTTGTTGAAATGTCTTTGTAAAATTTAACATTTCAACAAAAAAAAAAGTCTTTATAATGGTCGAGAGACGTGCGGAGATAAAAAAACAAATAAATAGGGTTGGAACAGAGAGTTCAAGTTAGAAATCGTTTGCGTGGCTGCTAAATCAAGAGAGAGGAACTGAAATTAGATCAATTCGCCTTGAGGATAATTGTATCACATGCAGAAATTTATACATAGTTCATGAAACGTTGATTGAATGGATTTACCAAACATGATTGAAACAAGATCATCAGTATCGAATAAAGTCAAAGTAGTTGCAAACTTAAGCGGTGCACAAAAAAAAGTTGCAAACTTAAGCATAATACTCTATCACCCTCGCTCATTTTGAGGACGGAACGGTTAAATTGTACCAAAATTCGATGAATAGACGTTGGCAATCCTTGATAAAGACATTTGTGAACTGAAGGGAAGAGTAAACATGAAGAACCTTAACCTGGCCCAGTTTAACCTTTTATCTGACAAAGTGAACGTTCATTTCAGTGTGTTTGGTTTTTTGATGCTTCATTGGATTACTAGAGAGATACAACACTGATGTTTTCACAATGAACCACCAACGCTTTGGTTAAGGGACAAGCTAGCTCAAAAAGAAGATTATGCATTCAACAAGTTCTGCTATCGTATTTTCAACGCTTTTGTACTATGCTTCAACACTTGAGAGAGACACCTTGGCTGTGGTTACGAGGCAAAGTGAAAAAACCAAGATAGACACAATAACTAGAAGTTAAGGAACGTGTATCTGGATAACACGCCAAATCGGCATCACTATACGCGAGTATTTTATTTATACTTCTCTGTTCGACAGAGAAACTGATAAAAAAAAACTTAAGTTACAAAAGAAAGCTGATACATAATTTCAAGTTTTTATGTCTTAAAACTGAACAGAAACCGAAATAGATTTTCAAACTAAGCAAAATAAAGAATCTGAGAAGCAATAGCATAAGTTTGATTAATAAGAAAAATCGAATCTTTCTTGTAATGATTTATAAGCTCATACTTGTGATGTCCAGCTTGCAAAGCTTAAATTCTGATCCACGCTTAAAAACGTGGAAATTGTTTTAACAAAATTTTTATCAAGGAAATAAAAAAAAATTCAAATTTTTATTGTAGTCTATTTGAATATATATATATTATATTATATTATTTTGTATATAGATTAATAGAACCTTATATAAAATTATACTTAATTTTATTTTCAATCATTTCAATCATTTATTTATGAATTTTAATTAGATCATTGCAATTTACTTGATGAATTCTGTAATTTATACTTTTAATCAATTATTAATTACAAAATTTATTTGATGTCAATATATTGACACTAAGATTCTAATTATATATAAATATTAATATTAATTTAATATGAAATCTCAATTAATTTAAATGAATATAATATTCTATTAATGAAAAAACAATGAAATCAAATAATTTAACTGATTTCATATTAAATGAAATTATTTTGTAGTAACTAAACCCGAAAAATAGTTATACTTATTTTTTTCTTTTTTATAAATGATTTAAATTTTTAGTAAATTATTTAATTTTATAAGTTTTTATAAAAATAATAATATAAAGTTATTAAAAGATGAGACTTATTCTTTTATAGTGCTTGGACACAGGATCAATTATTTTATTATTTGGAAACATAGATATTAGTATAATGTTGTTTTCGTAATTACCATAATGGATATATTGTTTTCATTAGTCATAATAATATCTTTTTTTT
>OVBX01005155.1:0-13514 GCA_900406325.1 Erucastrum elatum
GATTTTAATGTGCTTTAACCTGTTTCTTGGTCAGACGTAACAGCAGCAGTTAACCCAACACCGGAAGAACCACGTCCTGTGGTTGATATAGCCAATGGTGCAATATTCATTATTGCTCTCAGAAGTTGAGATTTGGCAACAGATGGATCACCAACCATCATCATGTTGATGTCCCTGAAAAGAAAAAGTTTTGATTCACGGAACTTTAGAAAAAGTTTTCTGAAGCTGAAATTTGTTTCAAAGCATAACCTTACCCTCTTAAGTGGGTTCCGTTCTTGAGATTTTTTTCCATACCGCCAAGCATCAGTAGTATTACTGCTTTCTTTATCCAAGCGTGCCCATAAATAGAAGGTGCTAGAGAACGAGAAAGGAGATCAAATGCATCATCTCTTGCAGCAATCTTTTTAATCTCCTGTAGGTCTCGCGGGGTGTAGATAGGTGCATTTGCCTCTTTGTTGAGCAGAGAGATATTATTGGCTATGAGGATAGTCCTAGACAGATAAAGCTCGGTCAACACCATCTTAAATTCAAGAGGATGTACGAAAACACGCACCTGAAGACTCCATTAACGCTACCCTTGCTTTTGCCTGGAAGAGCTTTGTAAATACCAACAACAGCCACTCGATCTCCTGGCTTGCACGAGTCAACCAGGTCATCCTCAGCGATGACATCCACACTTCGTGGGAGCTGACCAGGAGCAGCATTTTCAGGCACTTCTTGAATTGACAAGGTCTGGTGATCTTTGTATTTGCACAGTCCATACTCAGTCACCAACAAGTTACCATTATCATCCTGAAAANAACCAAAAAATCAGTAACAAGCAAAAATTTCTAGCAGTGAACAAAACCATATGAAGTAAAAGAAAATGTAATTTACCCTTGTAGGATAGACAGAGCCAGTGGGCAAANCCCAAAAAATCAGTAACAAACAAAACTTCTAGCAGTGAAAAACACCATATGAAGTAAAAGAAAATGTAATTTACCCTTGTAGGATAGACAGAGCCAGTGGGCAAACCAGCGTGGGACGTTATGTCACGATACTCTCGATTGGTAAATTCACCAGTAGATGGACAAAAGTGTACACTTTTAACAACCTTAGGCCTCACAAGAGAGCCTGAAACACGTGTCAGATAAACAAAAAGGAAACAAAGAGATTTCAGTAATCAATCAATGAAGAAGAGTAGTAAAGTGGAAAAGGGGGGTTACATTTGGTGACAATGCCCTCAACACAGACCAAAGATCCAATAAACTCAGAGAGGAGCTCTCTTGGTGTGACGCGGCGAGAGACGAAATGACCTTCGAATCCAACAAGGACTTGCTCTCCTTCTTTCAAGTATTTNCAAAACACGTGTCAGATATTTTTTTTTTTAACTAATCAATGCATCAGAGTAGTGAAGTGGAAAATGGGGATTACATTTGGTGACAATGCCCTCAACACAGACCAAAGATCCAATAAACTCAGAGAGGAGCTCTCTAGGTGTGACACGGCGAGAGACGAAATGACCTTCGAATCCAACAAGGACTTGCTCTCCTTCTTTCAAGTATTTAGGATCAATGTTGCGTGTAGCTTCAGTGGCAGCGTCACAAAAGGACTGCATATACTCAATTGGATTCTTCAGTATCCTACGCAAAGCAAAGCAATACACTTCAATTATACTGAAATCCCCCAAAATTAACAAAAAAAACCCTAATCGAAATCAATTGACGAAACTCCTCACCTAGATGAAGATTCAGATTCGCGGAAGTGAGTATGAATATCAGATACATTGACGATGAGACGGTGACGTTTGTTCTGTACCAACGCCTTGATTTCGTCCATGTAGATCTACAGAAAAGAACCAAAACTCACGGTTATATGAACAGAAGCTCGAGATGGCTCGTGAGAGAAGAGAGATGGAGTTACGTTTTCGAGGAATTGGATGAAATCTCGCTTGTGGCGAAGCCTCGTCTCCTCCGGCACATCCATTTCTTAACTAAAATCTCTTCGTCGTCTTCCTTTGAACACAGAGTAGCGATTGACTGAGAAAAATGTAATTTCGATTTCGAGAAAGGGCACAGAGGGGGTGTAAGGGAGGGTGCTGTGGGGGGCGGGAAGCGGGATGTTGTGTGGTGAACTGTTCCCTTCTTGGCGGGAAGAGTGAGTCGTTTTGGGCCCATCTAAATTAGGCCTTTGTCACGCTGATTTTTTTTTTTTTAACTAATTGTCTTTTCTAATCAGTCCTTAACTACATAATTTTACCCCATTAATAGTGCTTATGAACAAAATAAATTTAAGCTCGCTTATGCCTAATTTTAATATTTGTAAAATTTACATACTAAAGTTAAAATTTGTATACTATCTTACTAGGGGTCTGGCTGCGGGCATAAATATTTTATAACTAAAGATTAATATATTTATTACTCAATGAAAACTATAATATAAATTATTGTTTATGTTTTCATCTAAGAATTCTTATGTTTTATAATTGTTTTGTATATTATAGTGTATTTCGGAACTATCTTTTTAGAAAAATATATTATCTTTTCAATTATATAAAATTAGAATTTTATTAATTTTGATGAATATTTAATTATGTATTTTCTATTTTTTGACATTTTTATTAAAATATATTTTTCAGATAACAACACAACATATATATATATAGATGAATTAGATGAATTATTTTTAGAGAAAAAATCATAGATATCACCAAACCAAGTTTTTGTCACAAATATAGATTCCAATGATCAAAATGACCAAAATGTTTCATTAAAGAGGCAAATATACATTTATATCATTGGGTTAATTTTGGGTTTAAGGTTTATGACACTGGTAAAAGAATGTCAGCGGTTTGGTTTGGTTATTTTATACATTTATATGCATTTAGATCGTATTTATCTCTCTTTTATATCCTTTGGCGCAGCAAATTCAATTAGTAAAACCATAATGTGCTCGATATGAATTCTCAAGATAGGTTAAATAATATTCAATAGATATTCTTATAACCAGTCAAATCAAAATTCCTTTTAATATATTAAACAAGTATATACATGAGCGAATATAGTAAAACAATTATCATCATGTTTAATATATTTTAAGAAAAAATTTACATGAATTGGATTCCAAAAATTTGCCCAAATATGGCTCTGTTTGAGAAACAGTTGTATAGTAAAGTCTGATAGGAAAACCTATCACAAACTATTTTATAGGATTTAAAGTCTACATTTTGATGCTTTCAACGGTCTACAGAGTTTAATATTAGATATGCTATTGGAGATGAGGATGCAGAATTTCATGTGACTTTGGTTCGTATGATGTGGACTTGCTATTGGAGATGGGGGTGCAGAATTTCATGTGACTTTGCTTCGTATGGTGTTAAAACAACAATATAAGTTTCCACTAGTTGAGTTTTCTTTGGTAAAATAAATATTTTACTTCGCAAAACAACATAGATTATGTCGTAATAACATAAGTTAGATTTTTGTAAAGTGTTTCCCAAAAATCCGGTAAGATATTTCCATAGCTATTACAAAGTTATGAGGAGGTACTAGTTGAGCTGGTATATAGCATTCACAATCCAATTATAGTGAATCAGAATAATGATTGCACCATCATTGGTAGTTTTACACCTTCTAACAATATCTTCAATAGTGGCATTCAGATCTCAAATATTATTAAATTAATAAATTAAAAAAATTTCGACATTCCAACATTATTAATTTATAGAATTTTTATTGTAGATTGGTGTTGCCAATTCAGTGTCAAAATCAATCATCAATATATATTTTTTTAGAGATCAATATATAAGAAACTATCACCATATATATGTTTGAAATCGTCACGAATGCCAAATATGTTAGAAACCATAATATATTTGAAACTGGTATTGGCTAAGTTATTTGTGCTATGTTTTATATTATTAATTTACTTTTCTTTTCATTTTATTGTTTGCTTTATGTTAAAAACTATAAATTACTAAACCGGTTAAAATTCTCATAATTAAAATTTTGTGATTAGTGGTTTCATTTTTTTTATAATAACAAGATACAAATGAATTTAAAATCATATGAGTAAGAAGTCTTATTTAATAACTTTTAAAATTAAATATAGATATTATTATTTGTTTATATTAAAATATATATCAAATAAGAATACAGAATAATTTAATTTCGAAATTTGTATGAAACAAATATTTTAGTATTTTTGAATTTACCTCTAATTTTTAAAAATAATTATAAAATACTAAAACTGTCATATATTTGTATTACAAATTTTGTTATCAATATTTAAAAGATAAAAAGTATCACAAACCATATGAATATGAAGCTTTCTTTAAAAGATAATCATATTAAAAATTTACTATATCATGTTAGTATCATTTAAATTTAAGTATATACAATATAAAATTGAAAAAAGGTTGTTTAAATTTATTTACCATAAAATAATTATATATAAAAATGAATATTTTATTATTTATTTGTGCCATCTTAAATATATACATAATAATTACTAAATCTTTAATTATTTTGTAAACGTTTGAACTCAATCAAGAGGAGAGAAACTAAGTTTCAAAGGTACAACCAAAATCAGAAATATGATAGAAAACAACGACAGAAGCACAAACACAAACAACATGATCTTAAGGGAAATACTTTAACAATTGTTGAAAGAGGCTTCTTCGATAAGACCATAACAAGAGTCAATGGCATTGTGGGATCACCTCCACTTGTATACCATGTTCTATATTAGTTTAGTGTGCTGTTATTTAATTGACATCTGCTTGTGTATTTAAGTTATGTGTGTTTTGTATTTAAGTTATTTGGGACCTAATATTTGGTATCAGAGCAAATTCTCTTAGCTTTGAAGAGGGGCCTTCACCGGCATCAAAGCACATTTTTGTTTTTGATCCGGACCACTTTGTGGTATCAAAAACTTCTATCTATCTCTGTTTTGATTTGGACCACAATTGTGATATCAAAACCTCTAACCAAAAAACGAAAAAGAAAAAAAAATCCTCCTCCTTGTAGTGCTCGTACGACAGCTTGACAACCGTGAGAGCATGGAAGATGTGAAGACCAAACTCCTCCACCAGATGCACGATGAGTTCCAAAAGATGAGGATTGGTATGACTGAAAGTTTTAGGAGTCTTGAGGCTAACTTGAATCATATGGTGGAGATAGTAAGAAAGATGAAAGATGGCGATGGAAGAGCAAATGGTGGTACTGCATCTCAACCAGATACACAGATCATGAAGGTCGCAGCGGATCTGCAGGTTCCAGAAGAATCAATGGAGCTCCTATCTTTGATGTCTATGACTACGAAGAGCCAAGCTACGATGTCTACGATGATGCCGATCTTCGACGTACATGGTGATGAAGACTTGGCGTTTGATCTAGGCTGTGAATATTTTGAAAAAAAATATTCAAGTCAATGATTCAAAGATGGGAAACCTCTGTACGTTGGAATGTGATACGTATGATTCAAGCTCTGCTCCTTCACGAAGAAACAATTCACTCAAAGAGTTCATTGATGTATCTCATGTTGAAGCCGTTATCACACGACTTTGGATCCAAAGCGTTTCTCCCGAAACGTATCAGCGCTCCATTTCTGCTCAGACGTATACAATCCAAAGCAACAAACTACTGACTGCAACACCAAAGAAGCTCAGCCAAGAAGAACCAGTTTCTGGTAATCCTCCACCACTACGTGATAAAGAAGTTGTACAAATCCTATTTTGCTATGGAGAAGAAACATAACATGATAATAAACGCTTGACATATTGTGTCGAACCTTGAGGACAAGGTTCTTTGGAGGGTGGAGTATTGATAAGATCATAACAAGAGTCATGGCATCGTGGGATCATCTCCACTTGTATACCATGTTCTATATTAGTTTAGTGGGCATTTATTTAATTGACATCTGCTTGTGTATTTAAGTTATGTGTGTTTTGTTTAATGGAATATGAAAAGAAAATTGCAGTAAAGTTGTGTTCTTGTTCTCTTAAGTCTTTGGGACCTAACATTCTTCTTGGAATCTATTGTACCCCCAAGCCATGCATACTGTGTATTTTCCCAAGTGATACATCGTAGCTCAGCAACAATTCTGTTGTGTAACACATTTCCCTTGATGATCTCGTGAGAGACACGCACGCACCTCCTATCATATGGATGTTGCCAATCGGATGTGAGTTTTACTGTGCTGATGATGATGCCTCAGATTCTGTTACTTTCATGTTTAGAGAAAGCCAAATCTCTGCTTCTTCAAAGGCCTGTCTATTTAAGGTTTGGGAAGCTGCATACAGAATAGAGTTGCGATTCTTCCATATTTGACCATGGAATGGCCGTTCTGCATTTCTCATCTACAGCCTTGTCTGCTACCATCTTCATTATTATTTGGAAGTTGTCAATCAAATTACGAGCATTTACTGGATCCCTAGGGAAGTACACCGTCTGCAGACTGCAGCATATCTTGAGGGGAATGACACAGAAAGAGGACGTGGTTTATAGATTCCGAAGGATTATTGCATAGCTTACACAATTCACACGTAAACCTCTTGTGTTCAGTCTATCTGCGACAGCTAAGGCTCCAGATACTGCCCGCCACATTAAGAGCCTAATCTTTGGGAGAGTATGTGTTTTCCAGATCAGCTGGCGGTCTAGATACTCGTCCGAGAGATCCTCTGTTAGCCGTTAACCAGTACCCACTCTCAACTGTATATGAACCATGTTCTGTGTAGGCCCATATGTTACGATCAGCTCCTCTTCGTGGCGTTAGTTTCTGAATACGATACACTTCGTGGGGAGGAAAAAGAGAGTTGAGAGTATTTATATCCCAGCGACCAGAGACATCGATACCCGAAGAAGCATAGCAGGCCTTTGTCGAGTTTTGCAAGTAAGCTACTACTTGGGTTTATTACTAACACCTTTTACTACAAGATTCTTTTTGTTTTTAAAAAATTAGGCAACTATGAAATGAACTAAGATACAACATTCCGTACACAGATTGAGAAGCAAAATATGAATTCTCAACACCTCAATGACCAATACGAGTTGACAAAAAAAACAATGACAAATAACAACAAAAAGCTGAAAGGAACGTAAACGTCAGAGCAAGAGCTCAAACTTGTAAACCAAGAAGCTGCGAAAAAGAAGATGGCGGTGATCTAACAGATGGAGCAGAGGATCTAAAGGGTCCCGTGGAAATCAGGGTTTGAAGGCAGAGAAAGCCACGACTGAGTTATGTCCACCGAACCCAAACGAGTTTGATATGGCTGCAGCCAAAGAAGAATACAATTATTATCAGAAAAACCATTGTCAGTTTAAGATACAATGCCAAGAAGGCCGGTCAGTCACTTACCAACATTCACCTCATGCTGCTTCTTCTCGTTTGCGACCGTATCAAAGTCAACTGCTGGTTCTGGGTTCTACAATGACAACCAACAGTGTTAAAGAGTCTAAAAACAAAGAAAGCAACGATAAACAGAGAGATAATACGTACAAATTGGTTGATAGAGGGATGAAGCCATCCAGTGTTGATAGCCTTCACGGTGGCAATGGCTTCAAGACCTCCAGCTGCACCCAGGCAGTGACCTATCATAGACTGTAACATTCACAAAACTATTCAATTTAACATATATTCAAAAAAAAAAAAACATTCACAAAACTATCATTACAGGAAATGTAAAGCAAAACTAATACAAGAAATAGCAGTAGTAAGTAGATAGAGACGAACCTTGGTGGCATTGATTTTGATCCCTGAAGTGCTCTTGAATACCTTTTTAATGGCATTAATCTCAGCAAGATCACCAGCCAGAGTGGATGTTGCATGTGCATTGATGTAATTTACCTGGAAAAAGGAACGTTCAGACAATCATCAGCCATAAAAAAATCGGTAATAAACAGGAAACCTTTGTTACAAACAGCCATAAGAAGTTACTTACCTCCTCAGGTGATACACCAGCATCTTGAAGGCAGCTCTCAATGCATGAAGAGACACCAAGTCCATCAGCTCTTGGATCAGTCATATGATGAGCATCACAATTAACAGCACCTCCGAGATATTCTGCTACAATTGGAGCACCACGTTTCATTGCATGTTCCAAACTTTCCATCACCTATTAGGGCAATGAATACACTAACTAAATCCTGGACTTGCAGAAACAACTCTCACATGTATGATCCAAATCCATGGTGTATGAAACCAACTTTGTAAAAGAAATGCAAGTACCCGTCATGAGCTAATCATCTATGGGAACATAACTTTCAAGTTTCAACATCAGCTACAGACAGCAGTGTATCAAACCCAACAGTTTCATTAAGACCCAAAAATAGAGTCAACAAAGAGAGTACATACCAGAACACCAGCTCCTTCACCCATGACAAACCCATCTCTCTGTTTATCCCACGGCCTTGACGCGGTTTGAGGATCATCATTTCTTTGTGACAATGCTCTACAAGCAACAAAACCTCCCAAGCCAATAGGAATAATAGCAGCCTCAGTTCCACCAGCAATCATCATATCAGCTTCACCACGTCGAATGTGGTTCGCAGCAGCGTAAAAGCAGTAGTTAGAAGTAGCACAAGCAGTCGAGATCGAGTAGTTCGGACCCATAAGACCAAGATCAATCGCCAACAAAGCAGAACCCATGTTGGTTATAGCATAAGGAATAAAGAAAGGAGAAATCCTCCTGTGACCTTTCTCAATAAGAGCTTGAACACCATCTGAAAACACAGTCAAACCACCCATACCAGTCCCAACTAGTACTCCAGCTTTCTGCTTATCAATCTACAACAAATCGAACGCATAAAAAATAAAATCAACCTCATGACTAAAGACATGAACTTTAAACTGAATCAGTCTTACAGATTTGAAATCAATCTAAAAAAACACCAACAAGTTGAAAACTTTGGTTAAACCCATCAAAGATAAAACCAATCCTCATGACTAAATATACTAACTTTAAACTGAATCAATCTTACAATTATGAACTTGGATCGATCTACAAGAACATCCACAAGCTGAAAACTTTGTTTAAACCCATCAAAGAGAAACCAAACCTCATGACTAAAGACATGAACTTTAAACTAAATCAGTCTTAAAGATTTGAACTTTGATCAATCTACAAGATCACCCACAAATTGAAAACTTCATTCAAACCCAACAAAAACTAAATATATGAACTTTTAAACTGAATCAAACTTAAAATCATGAACTTTGATCAACCTACAGAACATCCACAAGTTGAAAACTTTGTTTAAACCCATCAAAGAGAAACCAACCCTCATGACTAAAGACATGAACTTTAAACTAAATCCGTCTTAAAGATTTGAACTTTGATCAATCTAACATTCACAAGTTGAAAAAATTTGGTTAAACCCATCAAAGATAAACCAATCCTCATGACTAAAGACATGAACTTTAAACTGAATCAGTTATAAGGAATCGAGCTTTGATCTAATCGAAAGAGAGTAGTACCGTGTTAAGCTTATCACCACCAAGACCAGCACTTTCAAGAGCCTTCTTGCCCGCAACAATGCAGTACTTCAAGCAATCATCAAGCCTACGCTCATTCTTCCCATCAATATAACCCTCCGAGCTAAACCCACGGATCTGACCACCGAATCGAGTCGGGAACTTGGAAGCATCGAATCGATCAATCAAGCTGATTCCACTCTCCCCGGAGAGCAGCTTCTCGTAGTAAGCGTCGACGTCGTTTCCGAACACGGAGACGAGGCCCATTCCTGTGATTACGACCCGTTTCTTCGGGTCCGTTTCGCGTTTGGGGGCGGCGGAGACGGTGGAGGATGACGCGGAGATGAATGAGCGTCTTCTTGTGAGTTGTCTCGCATTTGTGATGATGTGGTGAGATTGGCGATTTGAGGGTCTGAGGAGTGGGTTCGGTGGAGAGGCACGGAGTGATGAAGGGTGAAGAGATTGCATGGCGGATCAAAAGAGAGGGAGGGAGGCGATAAGTACGATGTTCGTGTGAAAATGAGTGTTTGTGGAAAGAGTTTTTAGAGTTCGTCAGATTTGAGGAGCAGTTGATATTTAACTGAATTAATATTTACTAACTTTGAGGAGAATTTGTGGAGAGTAAATTTTCTTTCAAGTCCCTTGATGTTTTGCAACTATTTTAGTTTTGGTCACATAGTTATATACTATCTTCACAATTTGGTCTTTGGAAAGTGAAACTTTTGCATAAGACTTCTAAATTTTTAAAATCTCTTGTTAGTTATTTGAGAAGCGATTTGCTATATATCATTACCACATTAATTAGAAAAGAAAAATAATGACATTGCACAACAACAATGATGACATGGTTTGAAAGAAATTGTGATATGAATATTTACATTTAATGTTGGTTTATATTTTTAATAATTTTTTTAAAAATAGTAATAATTTATAGATCATAATTAATATAATAACTTATAGATCATCTTTAATATAACAATAAATAATATAAATATTAGAAATAGGAATGTAATCAATACCATTAAAAAGGGATCTTTCTCATTTTATGCCCTTGATGAAATGTAAACAATTTCAAAAATATTCTTAATAATATGACTAACAAAAAAAATTATTAATGGCATTATTTTTTTTGATTTTTGGGCATATATTACATTTAAATGAGTTCTATTTATATATAATCTATTTTATAGCCCATAAACGTTTTTGATAATAATAATAAATTAAAATATGTAATAATTTAAAAAAGTAATATTGCATATTGATTTTGTTACTAAATGATTTTACGACTTTGTCAAAAAACTAAAAAAAAAGGTTTGTGCCACTTTATATGTTTTGAAATATTTTATGGAAAATATAATTGTGAAATATAAAATCTTACTGAAGTACAAATTTCAGATACAATTATTGTTTAACTTATTTGGAAACATAAAACGACTGTATAGGACATTGTAAAATATTTTTTTTTCATACTGCACACACTATATAATTTCTTATTATATATAATCAAATCATATGACTTATGTTTAATTTATAGAAATAATCAACAATTCATATACCCGTACCTTTTAAACAAAACAAAAGACTTATGATCTAGTTGTAGATAAAACGATAAAAATAGTACCCACGCTTTTTAAAATTTTCCCATAATGAAATGTTAAAATTTTCCAAAAATGTCTTTAATGATACGACTAACTAAAAAATGTCATTAATGTCATTATTGTCTTTTATTTTTTTTGGGTCTATTTAAAAATTTAGATGAACTTGCTTTCGTACAACAATTTACTAAAATGATGATGTCGACATTATGGTTTTAATTAATGGGTCTTTTAGTTTTTTTTGGGCCGAATATTAGGTTTGTTGTAGGCATGATTATATAAACTATGACATGACCAAGTTTCAAACTTATTTACAAACATAAAACGGTTTGTGTGACGCATTTTAAATTTCGTCATACTGTACACACTATAACAAACCCGCATAATTGAAACTTGATTACGTCACAGTTTATATAATTAAAACAAAAAAATAATCAATTTTTATATTAAAAAAACAACAAAAAAACCCGCCCTTTCAAGGGTGGATCAGAATCTAGTAAGCTTTTACAATTTTTAAAATATTATATAATTACATTTTTATAATTATATAATTATAAATACTAAACAATTCTTTAAATTTTTATACACTTTTAAGAAAATTATAATTTACTTATCCTAATACCATTAGCTTATTTTTAATATCTACACATTTTAGAAATATTATTTAGTTTTAGGTTTTGATAATTATATACCTAATAGAATTTTGTATTAATTTATACAATTTTATTTAATATATTTTAATCAAATGAAATGGATAAAAAAATCTTTCCCAAATTAAAATGTGAAATATAAACATATATATTATTAAATATAATTTTCAAAAAATATTATGTATTTTATATTGTTTTTACATATAATGAAAAATAACAATTAAATATTGTAAACAAATCATAAAATTTTAATTGTTACTATCATTTTTATATTTCCATAGACTACTACTATTGCCATATGCGAACGTCAATGCTATAAACTTAAATGCCAAACACAAAATGAAAGGTTTTCTTAATAGAGACATGTACTAGTTCTGATTTTTAAAAATAGAGACAAGCGTTCATTTTGAGGGAAAACAAAACTCTGCTAAAAAAAGCGTAAGCATGGATATAAAGAGCAAACACAAGCAATCAATCGCAACATCCTAATACCATTAGCTTATTTTTAATATCTACACATTTGAGAAATATTATTTAGTTTTAGGTTTTGATAATTATATACCTAATAGAATTTTGTATTAATTTATACAATTTGATTTAATATATTTTAACCAAATGAAATGGATAAAAAATCTTTCCCAAATTACAATGTGAAATATAAACATATATATTATTAAATATAATTTTCAAAAAATATTATGTATTTTATATTGTTTTTACATATAATGAAAAATAACAATTAAATATTGTAAACAAATCATAAAATTTTAATTGTTTACTGTCATTTTTATATCCCCATAGACTACTATTGCCATATGCGAACGTCAATGCTATAAACTTAAATGCCAAACACAAAATGAAAGGTTTTCTTAATAGAGACATGTACTAGTTCTGATTTTTAAAAATAGAGACAAGCGTTCATTTTGAGGGAAAACAAAACTCTGCTAAAATAAAGCGTAAGCATGGATATAAAGAGCAAGCACAAGCAATCAATCGCAAATCTTGTTGTGGTGTGCATAAGTGCATTTGTCACTTTAGAAAAGACATATGGTGACTACATAATATTGTATAAGACATACCTTGAGATCATTTATACACATATATATAGACACGTTCTAGAAAGGGTAACTGTCTATGCTTACTAAATACAATCTAGACTGACTATTGGACTAATTCCACATTTTTTTGTATCAGTCAATAATTCAATGCATTAACTGCCGCCAGAAAAGACTATGGAACTATTGAGATTTTGATTGGTTTTGATCATCACATGAGGACTATAAAATTATTTGTCGGAACTTCATTAGTAAATTCGATTAATGGTAACACAAACTAGTTCCCTTAATCTAGCCGATCATAGTGTAATTCTGAACCTATATCCTTTCCTCAACTTTCAAAGATGAACATCTTAACATAAGACCATTATGAATTTTGCTTGATTTCACGAAATAAGATTCCTGAGCATTTCATAAAGTTCGGAAGCATGGTCGTGCCTATTTTAAAAAAGTACATGTTGTTAAATGTTCTCAATTTTTTAAATAAGCAAGAAACTACTAACTACTTTACACGATAACAGGTAATCAACTACTTTTACAGACAACTTCAGATAACATCAATGATGATAATTTTGCAAATTCAATCATATATTACACAAACATTATATCGTTACATCGTCAGTTCTGTCTACTGAACGATGGTATCATTGTTTTTTTTTCTAAACTAATATCATTGGTTCTTACGTTACCAATATTTATTGGGGAGTTTTGCACATATGACTCAAAACTTAAAGTCAAACTTAAATCTAACCTATGATTTTTTT
>OVBX01005156.1:0-13513 GCA_900406325.1 Erucastrum elatum
AACACGTATAGATTTTTTATAGAAACTTACGAGTCCAGACTTGAATACGTAAACAAAAGAGTTTCGTTTCAACAGAAGAAACTCTCTCCTTGAGCAAGCTTTAAGCATCTCCCAGTTACTAAGTGAGTATTTTCTAAAGCACAAGGCATCTTTTTGAGTCTGAGACTTGTCATATGTCTTGGAGAATTCATCTTGTAGTTGCAACCCAAGATCAGACTTTTCAAATCTCTCTACAAATGAGTCAACAGAGACATAAGAGTATGGTTTGTCTATGTGACACCAATACTGTTCTTGATCTTTCCTTGAGATAACCTGCATCACACAAGATTGTGATGATCATGATAAAGGTGCAGATATGTAAATGAAATTATCGTATATTCATATTCATACTTCCTGAAGGAATTCGGCAACAGATTTCCTGTTTGGACATTTAAATCCACAATCCTCAAAGAATCTACAAATATGATCCCGTGGACCGTGGTAGATTATCTTTCCTTCTCCCATAAAGATAACATCGTCGAAAAGCTCAAAAGTTTCTGGTGCAGGCTGAAGCAGTGATACTAGTATGGTTCCTTCAGAGAGATGTGCAAACTGTTGGAGACATGACATGATCTGGAACGTAGTTGAGCTGTCCAAGCCATTGGATATTTCATCCATTAACAAAGTTTTGATTGAACCTACAATTGTCTCACCTGCAGCAGTATACCACAAATATGAAGTTTGTTTTCAAAGAGACATTAGAGTGTGAATATGCTAAAGTACCTGTAGTTAATCTTCTCTTTTGGCCACCAGATATTCCTGGTCTTGAAGCATCTCCAACGTGTGTATCGGCACAGATATTGAGTCCTAGGATCTGAAAAAAAACATATGTATTAATAAACTTTTGATAAGAACACAACTTAAAAAAAAAGATGAATACACTTCTGGAAGCACCATTACCTTTAGAATATAATCAGTTTGCAGATTAGATTCTGAACCTTCAATTGAAATTGCCTGTCATGAGTGATAAAGAAAGTTAAATTCATATTTGTATTCAATAACTTCTAATTAAAATTCTTTTTCATTTTCATATTGAAGTACCTTCATGTATGCATCTATATCAAAATCAGGAACTATTCCTTTCAGTTTCTCCCTTCTAGTAATCTCTTTCATCATTTCTGTTAATGCCGAACAAGTTAGAAAAATGCAACAAGAACTCAGTACAAGGAAGCATAAGAGATGTTATGTAATTTCCTTACCTAAACGGCTTCCTGTGCCTTGAAAACATCCTGAAAAATCGAGTGTCTCCCTCACACTAAGCTCTGGAATGTGCAGATCGTTTTGACTTACATAACTTGATGTTTTCTCAGGAACAAAATCCGACAACAAGTGACCGTTGTAGCTAACATCTCCTCTAGTCTGTAATGTGAAGCAGCACATATGATTTCTGAAGGGTCGAGTCCAATATTTTAATGATTGAATTAACAAAAACAAACCTTCAAAGAAGGGTCGAGTCTTCCAGATAGTGCGAGTAGCAAAGTGGTTTTACCACAACCAGGAGGACCAAGCAACAAAGTCATTCTACAAGAAAACCCACTGAATAAAACTGATCATTCTTGAAAAACAGAGCACAAATGATAGGAAGTTTACCTTTTAGGCCTTATGATACCACTGACTCCATACAAGATGCTTATCTTCTTTTCTTGCTTTAAACACATGAAACTCTGTCTCAAAGTCACCATTATTCACATACTCAGTTACTAGAAGTCCAATATTGTGATGTTAACGTGGAAACTTAAAGAGGACTAAATATCAGAAGCAGTTGAATGAACACTTACAGATAGTCTGCTTGCAATAGCATTCCAAAGAGTTGGGATTGGCTTCCCATAAACTATCTCACACTCTGCTTCAACAAAAAGATCCTTGAACCTCACTTCAATTGTTGGTAACTCGATCCCAACCCTACAAAGTTACATGCATGAGAATGATATTAGACTATTAGAGACCAATCACAATGTACAAAAGGTTACCTGTTGAATAAGGAATAATACAGTGATAGAAAAAAAAACAGAATCTTATGACTTACTCATCGATTCTCTTCTTAATTTTCTGCAACAAAAGGAGGTTATCATTCTCAACGTGTTTAATGAGCTCATCGATGAAGAGATGTCTATCAAGATTCTCAAGCTTAGAAACATCCATGACTTGTAGTGTCTCTCTCCTCTTCCCTTGTTCATCTCTTTTGCAGAAGAAAGCAGTATTGATCCTTTCAAATGTTGGTAATCTCTCAATTCCAGCCCACTGAGACTGAAGCTTCTCATCATCAACCTTGGTTGTCTCGGCTTTATCATCCCCACCTGTTTGAGGCATTTTCATTTTTGAAATAAACAAACGGATTGGATTATATTTTAACATAAACAATCCCTTGGTAACGAAATATATTTATAGAAAAAAGTTAATGAAAGCAATAATTGGGTGGAGCTGTGAAAATTAACTCCCTGATTGTGTGAAGAGTTTGACAGAGCGAAATGTAAAACATTTCATCGGTTTCAAACTAAACTTTATGTAAAAAAATTTCACATAAATTTTAAAATAGTAAATATTCAATTTTATCTCTATTTAAATATTACTATTTTATAATGTTTGTTACTATCTTAACTTAACTAGAGATTGGTTGTCCAAAAAAAACATAACTAGAGATAAAAAAAGATAAATTAATAAAAAAATTCTTTAAATGATAAATCATTATTTAATGTGTAACATTTTTTTGCTATTTAATTATATTTAATTTAAAATACAGAGAACAATGTACAGTAGAACTTCTATAAATTAATACTCGATAAATTAATATACATTAAAGATTTTTATAAATTAATATAATTTTATAGTTCAAATTGAATTTTTGATTCAATTAGTATCTCGATAAATTAATAAAAAATATAGTTTTGGTGTAGTCCTAACATTATTAATTTATAGTAATTTTACTGTAAGTGAAAATGAAACGAGAAAATAAAGTGTAGAAAGTAAAAACACACATAAAATCCCATATCCTCAGTACCTGTTCAAATTTCATTCAATAAAACAAGATTGTAACTTACAGTTCCTATAGTATCAGACGCTACAATGTCTACCGTTATTTAAAATAGATAAGCTATATGAAAATAAGTATCAAACACACATCCGAGCATTACTGTCTTAGAACAACTACAATCTTCATAGATCCCTAAAACATGCACCTGTCTTTTAGATGTATATGTCTCTTTAGATGTCTAACTTTTCCATAGGATACGCCCAGTTTTTTTTTTTTCTAATACACGTCCAGAACATGTTCTCTAAATTTTCCTGATACAAATAGAAAAATCAGATCCTATGAGGTTAATGGAAAACTTTGAAGGTCTCCTTTATTTTCTTTGATTAAAAGTTTCATATTCAAACATAGTTTTTGTTTAATGGAAAACGTCTATTTTTTTCAATTTTTTTTCTTTTTCCAAGTTCAAATAATAACTTTTAAAATAATAAATAATGAATTGTGGTTTCAAGAAAAAAATCATATTTATAGGTCAAATCAGTTATTTTAAAGAAGACTTTTAGGCTTTAAAGCTTCAACGGAATAAGATTATTTTTAATACTTCAGAATAAATTTAAAGTTTTTAAAGTAAAAACACCAATAGGGACCTAAACGGCTTCAGCATGAGGTGTTAATGCGCAGGACCCACTTGACTGGAACCGAAATTAGTAAACAAAGTTCTCTATGAAAAAGTTAATGGAAAACAAACAATTGGTGAGTGATGACTCTGAAAACATGATTCTGTAATTTTCGTTCAAAAGACATGATTAAATCATTTTCTAACACAAATTCAACTTTCCTTTTTTCGAAAACAAATGTGAATAGCTTAGTACAACTCCATCCATAGATAAAGAGTATATAAACAAAAGAAAATAAATAATAGGGGAGGGACAGGCAAAAATATCTACCTCATCTATATTATGAGACTCTTTGGAACCCCTAAATAACACTTGTCAACATATAGCTTGATTTCTTTTAAAACATTAAAGGTTAATTACTTGGTTATGTTACAAGAAAAAAAAATTACTTGGTTAAATTTTATTACAATGATCATTTTAGTTGATCAGCTTAGATACTTCAGCAATAAGATGCGCTTATGATCAGCTTTCTGGATGCCACTTGTGACTTGGCCCTCTCAGCTTTGAGTGAATCTGCTAGTTCAATACGTCTAGGTAATTTTCATGTGCAATAAAAATACAAAACTGAAATGACTCTTGTCCAAAACGAACTAATGCTAAATTAATGAATCTGTCGTGTATATATATATATGCGGAGTAGAAACCCACTTATTTTGTACAATTCAAATACTTAAGATATAATAAATTCAAAAAAAAATTGTCAACAAGTTTAAGAAAAAGAGATCACATGTTAACTCAAGATGCAAGACCACAAGGATATTGCCGTTGTGCAACCATAAAACAAAAGCAGAAGGCATTTTGTCGAATATCGAAAACAAGATGATAGAGGCGAGTTGTTCATTAAATGACACATGTGGAGGAGCGTCAGAGGAAACTAGGTTTTCATGGTATTGCTCATATATAAGAAAAATAGATATAAAACAAAATCGTAGCATAACCTAATTATAGCATAAGCCGGTTTCAGTAAGCAATCCAAGTATAAACGCACAACATGATGAAGTGGCAGTGAGGGGTTTTGATCATCAATGGATTCTTTACAGTGGCAGAGCCAGCCGTGAAGTTTACTGGGGTCAATCGAAATAAATCATAGGTTTAAGTTAATTTTGAGCAAATGTGACAGGGGTCATTGTACTAATTTAACAAAGCTTCACTAGTACTTTAGTCAGAAATACAAGTAAAATCATTTGAACTAAAATTTTATAGGGGTCAAGTGAACCCCCCCCCCCCCCCCCNCTACCTCCGCCACTGATTCCTTAGATACAGGAAAAAAATACAATGCAATATTACACAAATTGGAGAAAAAGATTCTTGCACAGTAGTTGAGATTGGTTAGCCCGAGACAGTTATGGTCATATTTATCTATCATGCTCGAGAAGGTTGGCGCTTCAAAGTGTTCAAGAGATCTTCACTTTATTGATGTGATATTTTCGGTGGATTCTCAAGCTGTTTTGAAGCAATTAGTAAGAGCACATCGTGGCCAAGATATCAAGCTCTTATAGAGCAAATAAAGCTCATATGTCAAAGGTTACACTGTGAATTCAAATAAGAAAATCATATTCCTAATAGGATTGCTAGGGAGGAGTGCTACAAGAGATGGAAGATTACAATCTTATCTCGCTTAAGGCGGTCCAGCATGGCTTAACATCGGATTCGAAGAGATTAGGTGTCGCATCTAGTTGTTCTTCTGTTTTAGGATTTAAGATGTGTTTTCGTGTGTTGTTTTCATAAAAGAAACTCCTTATTCTTATTACATAATTTTTATATTCAAGTTGCTAAAAATTATACAGAATTCCTTAAACTAGTCATGCAAATCTTCGGTTTATATTTTTGGCGTAACTTTAATTCAGGAAAAACAGTCAGATTTACTTTTCACATATTGACGGTAAAAGTTCACACGCAATAAACTAGATGCAACAATATTGAGTCTAAATACAAAACGATTTTTCAGAAATTGTAATTTATTAATTAGCAAGATAAAACATTTTTAAAAAATTTCAACAGCTAATGTTTTAGAAACGTATCTTTTTTGATCAAATCTTAAAATTTTAATTTGTCAAGATATTCATGAAAAATTTCAGTAAAAGAAAAAAAAAAGATATACATGAAAATAATCTAAGAAGTTATTAAAATATGCCCGTTTGAGCATCGAGAAGAGGTGATTAATCCTTCTGATCCTGAAGATGTTGATCTCATCAATAACAGGTTTAGGCAAATCTCCAAAATGTTTAGTTTATAGACTTACTCAAACAAAGCCGAGTCCTTGTAAATATGTGCCGAATCAACACGTCTTCTGATGACTTAAGATTGATACTTAGCAACCAAGTGGTTGGATTAGTATTATCATTCGTTTTAAAAAAAGAATGAACAATACTTTATGTGCATCAGTTTCAATATTAATACTGACACTGACCATAAAGTATTAAATAACTTTGCGTGACGTAAATGTTGTCCAAGAGCTCCATGGTAGATAATCTGTCCTCCATAAAGATAAGCTGCAATTGAAGATCACATAGTGTGCTTCAAAGAAGAGGCTTCAAAAATGTAATGATTTGTTATTTTCTTAAGTTTTTTACCTCATCAAATGCTTCGAAGATATCTTTGCATGGCTGGTGAATGGTGCAAACAACGGTTCTGCCAGTCTTGGCAATGTTCTTCACAGCTCTCATCACAATTGCAGCAGCCAGTAGCTCTTGCGTCTAATCATGTGGTTGGTTCATCCATATTTATGATACAACGATTTGAAACTAGCTCAACAGGTATTGTAAACTGTACCGAACTCACACCGTGATACGGTTTCGTCTGGTTACCTTCTTCATATAAACAAGATCATTGGCTTCGAATCAGATTTGTGGCAGAAAAAGGGTGAGAAGGCTTATATCCTAGAAGAGAGCCACTGAGTAACCTATAACCATATCATTCAAATTATCTGACTAAATCAACATGATCAACATCAAAACACACACATATTATTTCATTGTCTACTTCATTCTAGTTTTATGAGAGGAGAAACTTATGGAATCTGCAACTTTTGGCAATACTGCTCCGGAAAATCTTGTGGGCAATGTGATGATGGGAAACTTTTCGGCACAAGATAAGATGCACGAGAAATGCATTACCAAAATGTGCAGACATGACAAAAGCAAAGTAGCAACAAGCTGGTTTTGACTTTTGAGGAAGACTTAAAGTCAACTAGCTGGTTACTGGTAGAGAGGAAGTAAGTATATCACTGCAATCCCATAACAGAACCAAAGCACAAAAAAAATTACTAATATGATAAACTCCACACAACTGATCATGTCAGACAAAAGCAACTAACTGGATATGACTTTTGAGAAAGACTTAAAACACCAATCAGGAGCTATGGCTGATAGTAATAGGGACCGAAACAGAGGACCGAACTTAGTAAGAATTTATCTGCGTTCAGGGCTTTGTTACCTTGGAAGCTCGGTTACAGTCATGTGTGAGAATGGAGGGATTAGAGCGGAAGAAAAAGAGAAATAACTCGCTTAAACACTGACGGGCCTGGACCGTAAACTGCAACAATCTTAATTGGGCTCAAACGCGGGCCAAGGCCCGTAATGCATCTCTATACGAAGCTTCCTCTCTCTTGATGATGATGAAGTCAACGAACTCGAAGTCAACGGTGATTATACAAAACCTCTTTCATGATCTAACACCAACATCGATGTGATCTTCATTTTCTCTCTATAGTACTAATGGATTCTGCGGCGTCTCCTTCATCCCTTACATCTTCTGTGTCTCACGACAGGGTAAACCGTGTCTTCCTGAGCTTCTGCGGGGAAGATATTCGCAGAGGGTTTCTAAGTCACATCGAGAAAGAATTTGAAAGAAAGGGAATCACACTATTCATTGACAGGAGGGAGTCGTTTGGTCCTGGGCTCATAGAAGCTATAAGAAGATCGAAGATAGCAATTGTTATTTTATCGAGGCACTACGCTTCATCAACTTTTCGTCTTAATGAGTTAGTGGAGATCATGAAGTGCAGCGAAGAGTTGAGTCAAGGAGTGATTCCTTTTTATTATGATGTGATAGATTACGAAGTGGATAGGAAGGAGGGATATTTTTGGTCTGTCTTTAAGAAAGCTTGTGTGGGGAGATCAGTGGAGGACGTTAAGACATGGAAACAAGCTTTGGAGAAATTGGCCGATTACCTGGGTTTTAATTTCAGTATCGGGTTAGTCTTCCTCCTAAATTTTGTTCACATGCCAAAGTATATGTGCAGATTAAAATCTATTAACACTGCTCTGATGATATGATCTAGAAGATTAATTCTCATTAGAGCACTTAGTATATTATATTGTTTTATGGAATGTCTCTAAAGTATTTGTTAGCTTTTTAATGTTCTGTCAAATATAATATCTTGATATCTCTCCCTTGTTAGTGAAAATGAACCTGAATTGGTCGAAAATATTGCTAAGAAGCTTTCAGGCCTATTAAATGAGGTTGCGCCATCAAGGGATTTGGACGGATTAGTTGGAATTGAGAATCATATAACACAGATAAGTTCATTATTGTCATTAGATTCCTATGATGATGTGAGGATGGTTGGAATCTGGGGTCCTGCAGGAATTGGAAAAACGACCATTGCCCGAGCTTTATATATGAAGCTCTCTAGTAATTTCACACACACTGCTTTTATGGAGAGTATTAAAGCCAGTCGTGAGAAACTTCACAGTGGTGATCATGCGTTCATTTTGCATTTAAAAAGAGATGTCTATTTTGGTCAAACCTTCAACCACAAGGATATGAAGATACATAACTTGGGTGTGGCGGAAAAAACGATGAAGGATAGGAGAGTGCTTGTAGTTCTCGATGATGTAAATGATTCAAAGCAGCTAAAAGCCATGGCTGACGAAACTCGGTCGTTTGGATATGGAAGCAAGATTATCATCACAACGAATGATAAGAAACTTTTGAAGGCACATGGAATCAACCATATATACCACGTGGAGTTTCCATGTTCATCCGAAGCTCTTGAAATCTTCTGTCTATCTGCTTTTGATCAAAAGGCTCCGTATGTTGGTTTTGAGGAGCTTGCCATGGAAATTACAGGACTTGCCGGCAATCTTCCTTTGGGTTTAAGTGGTTTTGGTTCATATCTAAGGGGAATGTCAAAAGGAGAGTGGATGCACGCACTTCCTAGACTCAGGACAAGTATCGATGCAAACATTGAGAAAGTAATAAGATGCGACTATGAGACATTATGCGACGAAGATAAAGATTTGTTTCTCCATATAGCATGTTTTTTCAAAGGTGAGAGAACTAGCAAAATGGTAGAGTATTTTAGCAACTTGGACACCAGGCGTGGGCTTCAAGTCTTAGCTGAAAAATCTCTCATATCTATAGACAATGGAGGACGATTAGTGATGCATAATTTACTAGAACAACTGGGTTTAGAAATATCCCGTAAAGAATACATAGATGAGAATGGGAGACGTAGACTCGGACTGGATGCTCGGGAGATTTGTGATGTCCTCCTTGCCGATGATACAGTAAGTTTTTACAATCTGCTCACTGAATCATATTATAATTTCTCACATGGATATTTTTCAGGGCTCTGTATCTGTTCTGGGCACAGATCACGTCTTAACTGCAATCAAGGACGATATAAACATTGGTGAGAGAGCATACGAAAGGACATTTGACTCTTTACCGGCGCTTTCTCCTTTGCCTTCCACTTCTACACATCAAATCATTATTAGTTTTTGCAGCGAGGAAGATGTTGTGAACAGCTTCCTAAGTCACATGTTAGTGGTGCTCAGAAACAAAGAAATCACCCCATTCACTCATAATAAAATCGAGTGGGGCATGACGATTTGTCCTGAGCTCGAAAAAGCTATACAAGGATCGAGGGTCTCAATTGTTATAGTATCAAAAAAATTTGCTTCTTCAACGTGGCGTCTGAACGAGTTAGTTTTGATCATGAAGTGTAGGAAAGAGTTGGGTCAAACAGTGATTCCCATTTTCTATGAAGTGGACCCTTCCGATGTGAAGAAGCAAAAGGGATATTTTGGATCGGTCTTTGAGAGAACTTGTGAGTGGAATTCAGTGGAGAACCCTGAGAAATGGAAACAAGCTCTGGAGGAAGTGGCCTCAATCGCCGGTTATGTTTCCAGATGCTGGTTAGTCGTTCTTATGTCCTAATCGTTTGGGCACGTCATTGTGTAGGTGTAGTGATTTTTTTTTTCATGACTATTTATCTGATCTATTTTGTTTCTAGGGAAAATGAAGCTAAGATGATCGAAGAAGTTGCCAACGATGTTTCAAACAGTCTAAATATGGTTACACCATCAAATGATTTTGATGGATTAGTTGGGATGGAGAATCATATCCTGCAGATAAGTTCATTGTTGTCATTAGATTCCGATGATGATGTGAGGATGGTTGGAATCTGGGGTCCTGCAGGAATTGGGAAAACAACCATCGCTCGAGCCTTATATAAGAAACTCTCTAATAGTTTCACAAACACTGCTTTTATGGAGAATATAAAAGCAACTCGTGAGAAAATACACACTGGCGATCAACCATACATGCTGTATTTACAAGAACAACTTTTGTGCGAAGCCTTCAACCACAAGGATTTGAAGATACATAAGTTGGGTGTGGCGGAAGAAAGGCTGAAGGATAAGAAAGTGCTTGTAGTTCTCGATGATGTAGATGATTTAAAGCAGCTAAAAGCCATGGCTAACAAAACTCATTGGTTTGGATCTGGAAGCAGGATTATCATCACAACAACTGATAAGAAACTTTTGAAGGCACATGGAATCAATGATATTTACCACGTGGAGTTTCCATGTTCATCTGACGCTCTTGAAATCTTTTGTCTATCTGCTTTTGATCAAAAGTCCCCGTCTGTTGGTTTCGAGGAGCTTGCCATGGAAGTTACACGACTTGCTGGTGATCTTCCTTTGGGTCTAAGAGCTTTTGGTTCATATCTGCGAGGAACGTCGGAAGAAGAGTGGATAGACGCAATGCCTAGACTTAGGACAAGTCTCCTGCCAGAAATTAAGGATATATTAAGGTGCGACTACGAGGCATTATGGGATAAAGACAAATATTTATTTCTTCATATAGCATGTTCTTTCAATGATAAGAAATCTACCAACCTGGTAAAGCATCTTACATACCTAGACGTCCCCCTCGGTCTTCAGATTTTGACAGATAAATCTCTCATATCCATAGACAAAGATGCACGCTTGGTGATGCATAGTTTGCTTGAAAAACTAGGTAAAGAAATTGCCCACAAAGAATACAGAGATGAGTACGGGAGATGTAAGTTCGTAGTGGATGCTCGGGAGATTGGTGATGTACACGCCAATGATACCATAAATTCTGGCAGCAACGTTGCTCCTTCCACGAATCTTTCTCCATCGTCTTCCCGTTGTTCACACCAAGTCTTCCCAAGTTTTTGTGGGGAAGATGTCCGAAAAGCCTTCCTCCCTCACATGCTGAAGGAATTCGAAAACAAAGGAATTACTGTATTTATTGATAATAATATCGAGAGGAGCAAGACGATTGGCCCTGAGCTCGAAAAAGCTATAAAAGGATCGAGGGTCTCCATTGTTATAATATCGAAGAATTACGCTTCTTCAACGTGGTGTCTGAACGAGTTGGCGTTGATCATGAAGTGTAGGGAAGAGTGGGGCCAAATAGTAATGCCCATGTTCTATGACGTAGAACCAACCGATGTGAAGAAGCAGACGGGATATTTTGGGTCTGTCTTTAAGAAAAGTTGTGTGGGGAAATCAGTGGAGGACGTCAAAAAATGGAAAGAAGTTCTGGAGGGAGTGGCCACAATCGCGGGTTTTGATTCAACCATCTGGTTAGTCATTTTGACTTCTCCTAAATTCTTCTTACATGCCAAAGATAGATGTATAGATTAAAATATGCTAAACCTACTCAGAGAAAAGTCCATAATTCAATTTTTCAAATGGTTCTTTGTTATGATGTGATTTAGAGAATCCTGACATTAGTTATCATCAAGAGAACTAGTATAGTATAATATATATCTTAACAAGTTTTGATCTCTCCCTTGTTAGGAAAAATGAAGCAGAGATGATCGAAAAGGTTGCTAAGGATGTTTCAAACAAGTTAAATATGGCTACTGCTTCAAGGGATTTCGATAGATTAATTGGGATGGAGAACCATATCACACAGATAAGCTCAATGTTGTCATTAGATTCCGATGATGACGTGAGGATGGTTGGAATCTGGGGTCCTGCAGGAATTGGGAAAACGACCATCGCCCGAGCCTTATATACCAAACTGATCTCTAATAGTTTCACACACACTGCTTTTATGGAGAGTATAAGGGGAAGTGGTGAGAGAATTCACAGTGATGATTATGCGTTCATGTTGCATTTACAAGAAAAACTTTTGTCTAAAATGTTCAACCACAAGGATTTAAAGATACCTCACTTGGGTGTGGCGGAAGAAAGGCTGAAGGATAAGAAAGTGCTTTTAGTTCTCGATGATGTGAATGATCTGAAGGAGCTAGAAGCCATGGCTGGCGATACTCAGTGGTTTGGCCCCGGAAGCAGGATTATCATGACGACAAAGGATAAACATCTTTTGCAGGCACATGGGATCAACCATATCTACCACGTGGAGTTTCCATTGTTACCCCAAGCTTATGAAATATTTTGTCTATCTGCTTTTGGTCAAAAGTCCCCGTATGATGGGTTCGAGGAGCTTGCCATGGAAGTTACAGAACTTGCTGGTGTTCTACCTTTGGGTCTACGTGTTTTTGGTTCATATCTGCGTGGAAGGTCCAAAGAAGAGTGGAAAGAGGCACTTCCTAGACTTAGGACAAGTCTCGATGGAGACATTGAAAATGTTTTAAGGTTCAGTTACGAGGCCTTATCCGATAAAGACAAAAATCTATTTCTTCATATAGCATGTTTATTCGAAGGTGAGAGCATTAGCTACTTCGAAAAGTGTCTTGCAGACAGTGGCTTGGAAGCCAAGCATGGTCTTAGGCTCTTGGCTGAAAAATCTCTCATATCTATAACTGACGAACACTTGGTGATGCATAATTTGCTCGAACAACTTGGTAAAAAAATCGTACACCAAGAACACAAAGGTGAGCGTAAATTCTTGGTGGACGCTCCGGAGATTTGTGATGTGCTTACCGATAATACAGTAAGTGTGACAGTATTTCTTCGCTTATCAGTCGAAGCTAATCGTATATATGTCACTAACTTCTTTACGTAACACTGTTTCAGGGCTCTGGATCTGTGTTAGGTATAGATCTCGACATCACAGCAATCAGTGACGAATTATGCGTTGACAAGAGAGCCTTTGAAGGGATGACTTGTCTCCAGTTCTTAAGATTCAGAAGTACTTATAGTTCCGGTAAAAACAACAAGTTGATCTTGCCCCAGGGTCTGAACAATCTACCTCGTAAGCTTAGACTCCTACGTTGGGATGAGTTTCCTTTGAAGTGTTTGCCTCCTCGTTTTGCTGCTGATTTTCTCGTCATCCTTGAGATGCGGAATAGCTCTATTGAGAAGCTCTGGAAAGGAGCTCCGGTAAGTAGTTTTAATTATTTTGTACTTCGAAATTAAAACATATTATATGTGTTAAGTTATTATTTGTCTACTTCCATTATTACAGCGGCTTCAAAAACTCAAGCTGATGGATATGTCTTACTCCTTAAAATTGAAAGACGTACCTAATGTGTCAAACGCCACGAATCTTGAGACGTTAATACTCAATGGTTGTGAAAGTCTGGTGGAGGTTCCTACCTGGATCAAGAATCTCTCACGTCTCACACACCTAAAGATGGTGGGATGCAAGAAGCTCAAGG
>OVBX01005157.1:0-13510 GCA_900406325.1 Erucastrum elatum
CAAGCATTGACATGCATGATACAGACAACCACTTGTGATCATACTTAACTTTCAAATAATTTGTCGCTCAGCTGTTTCAACAGCTCTTGGCTATGGTCATTGAGATGTTTCTTTTTACTTAGCTTCATCCACATCTTCATTTTCTTAGCCCAAGTATTTTCTTTCATCAACTGGTTTGCTTCTTATTGCTTTTGTGTTGCCTCATTTTGCCTTTGGTTTGACTCCTCATGCAACATGGCAATTTTTTCCAATTGTTCCAACTCCTGTGCCTTGATTTGTTTGAATTCAATAAAATCTTCATTAACCACTTCCAAAGCTGCACCCTTACCTTTCTTTTTAGTTTTTTTCTTAGCTGCATCTCTCCCCATTGGACGAACACTGGATCCTACAGAGTTTGAGTAACTAGCATCACTTTCGTGAGCTCTCTTAGAACCACTGCTTCCAGAGCCAGTATTTCCTCCTACCTGGCTTCTATAACGTGGTTGATCACGGACAGCGAACCATTCAGACATTTAATTAAAATGCCCATTCTTTTCACCTGAATATAGCTCATGTGCTTTCGTCAACACATCATTCTCCGACCACCCGCTTTGTTGTAAACGCTTAGCGTTATCATAAGCACTGATCCATTTTCCCAATATTTTGTTTACGTAGTTGAAATGATTTCTGCAAGATATCAAATCACGTGGAGGATCAAATGAGCAATGTTCATTACAATACTCAGCAATTTTACCCCAATATGCGTCTCCTTTTTGGTTTCGGCCAACAACTCTATCTGTTCCATATTTAATCCACCCTCTCAGTAGCACCAAATTTTGTGCAGTGGTCCACTTGGGGCTTTTCCGGCGAGTAGAAGTTGAATCCTCTACATTTGGAGTTGCCTCATTAAGATCGCTTATACCACCTAAAGCCATTTGTGTAGAAAAAATCAGGAAATTCAGTTGCTCCAACATTTGGAACAACTTCATTACCATATGGATTAGAAGAATAAAAGGGTGTTTGAGATGGGTGTGGCATCATCGATGCATAATTTGGAGGATAGTTTGGAACGGCTGATGGCATGGAAAAATTTGGTTGATAACCATAATTTGGTAAATGTTGAGGATGGCTAGAAGATTGATTCGGAAATTAATAGTTATTGGAATTTGGATAGTTAAAAGGAAAATAATTAGAATTTTGGGTGTTGGGATTATTATTGGGATTCATTTCAGATGAAAAGAAGAAACAAGATTTTTTTATAGACTAATAGAAAAATTATAGTAGAAAGAGAGTGAGTTTTTTTTGGTGTCCAAATCAAATGAAACAAGTCTCTATTTATAGAGTATGGAAAATGAAAAATTTTGATGTAAAAATATATTTTTTTAAATAAAAGTTTAAGAGATAATTGATCTTGAATAATTGGGAGAAAAGAAATAAATCAAAAATTTTAGTGACCAGTATATCAAAGACAAGTGGCTTTGGCAGACCCACTTTGCTTCTTCTTTTTGCGATTCAACAATGTTGAACTGATTCAATGAAATTGAATACACGTAGGTTTCAATATTTTTTTCAATACTCCATTGCAACTTTTCAACTATTGAATTAAAAGTTTCAATAGGCCATTGTAAATAGTCTAACATGAATGTTTTTAAACACTATCTTTTTGAGGTTTTAATTTTGCTTTATATTTTCATTAATTTCTTTATTTTTTCTAATATTGTCATTGATCTTTTGAGATTGTTGTGAATGTATATCTTATTAATGTCGAATATGAGCTCCTTATATAGGGAGTTACAATGTCTGAAACCCTGATGGGTCAATCACATGATGAGCCACTAATGGGCCAAAGACTAGTAAGTAAAAGCCTATTACAATCTATGGTTAAACAGCCATCTGAACCAGTCGGTTCATAACACTTCCCCTGGATGTTGAATCCATCTTGAGTTCACTAGATACCAAATCCTTTTGGGCTGGTGATACACTTTACCAACTACTTGGTGTTGCCTCATTAAAACCTTTTTATGGAAAAATCAAAACCCAATGTGATAAAAAGGGAAACCAATAGATAGGAAAAAGAGTACAACATGTATCACTTCCCCTGATTTGTACCTCCGTATATGATCTTGAGGTTGGCGGATTATTAGACTGATGGGGAACTTCATGGGCGCCAAGTCTTGAGCTGGTCCTCTAGTGTGCATGTCCTAAACTGATAGGAAGGGACGTGGTACTGATGTAGACATGGTGAAGAAGCCGGTTGACATGTCTTTGGTTGATTTTGTACTTCTTGAACTCGTCCATCTCATGGACTGTACCATCACGTGTATAGGTTTCTAAAGCTGAATATCCATTCTACTTTCATGGTGAAACAAGGACTTGGGCTTCTTCATCCTTTGGCCAACGTGTGCATATAACTCGTTTGAGATCTATCCATGTATGGATCCAACGTTATAACCTGTATCATAACCAAATACAAAACCAAGCAAACATCTCTTTGGGTTTGGTTAGTATAAAGCAATCTCAAACATAACATTTAGTTAGTTAAAAGGATATTTCAATCCTGTCCCATTGCCTTCATATTTGAGACATAACTTAAGCTTAGTTAAATGCTTATGTTCGGATGTGTTAACACATTAAGGCGAGGCGCTAATAGCACCTTTGGCAAGAGACGTGTATGGATTTATTTCCAATGCCTCCTGGTCTGATCATTTAACAACCTATATGATCATACTACATTTTGAAGTCATTTAGACGTATAGTGTTAAGTTTATACTTAACTATGGTTTCACTTATGTGCATTTACACCCGGATGTGCCTTGAGTCTTTCTAGACCAAGGACGTATGTCTTTGTCCAATCTAGGATCAAAGGATCTGTGACCAATCTTAGATGATCTTATGACCATGTCCTTCCTTAGTAAAAAGTGGGTCAGTACATGGACCAAGTGAAAACCATTCGACCATGGGTCTTACATTGGTTTTTATCCGGACTAAGGTACAACTTCTTTGTCCTTCATGTGACCTAATGGGTCTATGTCTGGATCTAGGGACTATGGGACTCTGTTACCATACAATGGGGTGATCCATACTTATATAGTAAACGTTTAGGGTCAATGAACCTTATAGGCTTTCATGCCTAACGTTTTGACATCTTTTATATATGCCTTATTGATGCACAAGGATTTCATCTCTAAGTATATTTAAGATACTTACTTTGTAGTCCCAAACAATCTTTGTTTATACCAAACTTAGTCTTCCCCAAAACATTTATTTCAATGCTTTCTTTTGGTAGTCTTTTGGGAAGTGTCTCCAGAGGTTCCTAAGATATTTTCTTTAGATCAAAATATTCGTGTATGCTCTAGTTCTCGAGAACTTTGTTGCATTAGACAACTCTATATCCTCTAAGACTTATATATATTATCCAGTGGACTTATATTAGCAGGCGGTTTACATCCTTGAACCGCAAGCATAAGTTTTTTTTCTTATGTGCCAGACTTATCTAGGAATCTCAATGTCTGTTGCATCCACCATAAGGAGCTTATCTCCTTATCATTGATTTCTGGTCCTTGTGAGAATCCTTGTGCACATGACCATGCTTAATATTATGCATATGGTTGTGCCTTTCATCAAGTAGATCTCGCTATAGAAATTTCTTTCACAAAGACAATTTTCTGTCCAACTGGTTTAGCATCTAGAGGTGTCCGTACTTATGGGACCTATCATCTCTTAACTCCACGTCTAATTTCTTATTTGATCTTAATCTCATATGTTTGAATGCATTCATATGGACGTGGGTTTCATGATCCTCATTGGTCTTTTGATCTCAAGTGCTACATTGTGCATAGTATATCATTAGTTTTGAGTACTCGTTTGTTCCTTTGTGTCCTAGACATGTCATAACTTATTGAGGTTTCATTATGACCTTCAATACCCTGAAGCTTGGCGTCCTAAGCATCATTAGGTACCTTAGGTACAACCATATCTTATGGTTCCTCATCTGTGATCTTGGTTTCAGTTTGTACATGTACATCTTGATGATGTCTAGGAGTCCCTCATCCACGGATTAGCACCTTACTTTAATATCCAAGGGATCTTATCTTTGGAACTTATTGTCTAACATTTTTAGACTCACTAGCAACTTGATTGTGTTCTCTTGAACATTAAATCTTATTTGGTGCATTCATAGATGGTTTAGATGACTTAGTCATTCTATTCGGGTCAGGAATCTGGCAATTGTATTAAGCTAGCTTTTGTATAAACTTTATGGACTTCTAGAACTCATTCTAGAGTCTGAGGATCTTGCCAATATAAGGATGTTTTGATTCCATATAATTTTCTATTATCCAGCTTCCCCTTAATGTTGGATGTTCGGATTCACTGAGGTGACTATCCGTGTACCTAGCCTTTAAACAACTTGTCCATGGATGGCTCAAGGTACTTAGAAACGTGGGGAACTTATATCATATCCAACATCTATTCCCATCCTCTCATCTTATATTTCTGTGGTGGAGCGATATAATTTATAAGTGGCACTTCTTTATGTGCTAAGATGAGATGTGCCTGGCCTTTGACCCGGTTTAGTCAATGGGATGGGTATCAATGTTCACTTCGGTGTGTGTATGTCCATGTAGAATAAAAGGTGTGTTTTATTCTTATTCTTCCCCCATGGACATATCATACTCTTTGAGTGCTTAGGATGTGAACATATCAAGACATATAGTCTTTTCTTTGAAAAAGGAACTCATTCATTTGCTCTTAGTTTCAACTGTATGGTGAAACATCTTTCTTTTACTTCTCATCCACGTCCATATTGAGTATTTCTATGTTTCATGGAGTGTTATAAACTTACCCCCATGGACATATCATGCTTATAAAGCACATGGACTTGAGCACATTTGCTTTTATCAAGACATTTAGTCTTTATGCATTGGTGAAGGAAGTCTTTTCCTTACCTTAGTTTCATTAGGATGGTTAAGTTTAAGTCCTTTTGTCCATGTCCATTGTATGTGCATGTGCCTTGGGATGTTATATTCTTCCCTCCATGAACATACAATGGTCATTAAGACCCTTTGGGACGTGAATGCATTAGCACCTTTCAAGACTTTTAGTCTTTGCCACTTTCTTAACTCTTTGGATGATTGTTTAGATGAATGAACTCTTTGTTCTCTTTGCCCACTGTTTCAATATGAAACCATTCATCCATTAATCTTAAGCTTTTCATTAGGCAAAGGAGTAAACGAATTCAAAAGGAATATTCAAGCAAAGAAAACTCAAAAGTTTTGATGCTGAAAACAACTTGTACTCGCTTTAGACGATCTGAAATTTCATACTCCGTAAGATCTTCTTTCTTATGATCAAAATCATCTTCACCATCTTTATAGAACATGTGGGATTATGTATTCTTTCAAACTCTCTTTATAGAGATGAATAAGAAGTTTTGGGAGTCTTATGGGTCTTAACCCGATCCGAAACTTATAATACACTGATTTGGTCGAGTGTTGTGGTTCTAAAGAGATACCACGGCCTATGCCACTTTCATGGCATCTCCCACGGTCTTATAAGTTTCCTTGACCTTATCCACGGACTTATAGCCATGGATTCAATCACATATAGCCTTTGGTATGATCACTGCAAAGGTGATCATATTTGATCTTAATTATGTCCAAAGTTCCAAGACATTTGGTATCTGTCCAAAGGTCTAATGGGTTCTCAATTTTAAAACTCTTAATATGATGATGGTGAAAGATCAGCATTAGATCTTGTAGACAATGTTCAATAGAACAAGTCAAGTATGTTCGGACTTTTTGATCGGTTTGTGTCCGGACAGATCAATATGTATATGTCTGGACTGATGATTGTGGCTATGTCCATGTTGTCACAGAGTGTACTCTATACTCACCCCCATGGACATACCATCCTTATTAGGATTTGGTCCAGAGGATTTCAAAGAGTATGTCTAGATGGTTTCAAGTTAATGGTTCATCCGGATGGTACATGGTACGTCTGGATGTGTGATCAAGCAATGCTATGCTTAGGCATGTCTAGAATATGATGTCTAAGGGTGGTTTCAATCATTCCATCAAGTAAGAAATGGTTAACCATGAAAGAAACATGTTTGGTCGAATATAACAATCTGTGGTACGTGCTTATGACCTGGTGGTCGTGCGATGGTACCATGTACGTACCAAAACATACTAGGGTGTATCATGTACAAACCCAACGACCCAAACAATCAAATATGGTTTCTGGTTCGTTTCCAGCAACCTATATGATCCATGAATGGTGAATGGAACGTGCTATCCTCTTAGGGAAGCAATGCTTAATGCATAGGACATGCTAGCATCCTTAATGAACAAGCATGGCTTATACTAGCCACTTAAAAGGATCAAATGCAAGTTCATGGTTTGAACTAGCAGTATGAACGACCAAGTGGTTCATATAATGATCAGGAAAGATGAACTTGTCTTGCAACTTAATGAATTAAGTGATCATTGTAATCGGTTCAAGCAAGTGTATTAAACATACAATTGGTTTTCAGATTTACTAAAAATAAACTATACGATTTTGAGAGTTAAAATAATTATGAAACTTAGTTCATATTATTAGTTCATATAGTTCTTATATTTCGGAAAATAGAAATTTCCTTTTATAGTAGGTTTCTAAAAATAGAAAGTTTCCTTATTAGGAAAGTTTTAGAAAATGAAAAATTTCCTTATTTAGTAGGTTTCTAAAAATAGAAAGTTTCCTTATTAGGAAAATTTTAGAAAATGAAAATTTTTCTTATTTAGTAACTTTATAGAAATGGAAAGTTTCCTTATTAAAATTTTTGAAAATTTGAAACTTTCCTTTTATAATGTTTCCTTTTATGAAACTTGGTCGCGTTAGAGCTTATTATGTCCGACATGGTCGGTTAAAACTCGTCATTCCCAACCTGTCGGATAAAGCTTATCTCACCCGATTTTAGGGTTTGATAATGTTATCATGTCCGATCTCAATCCTTGCCGATTTTTAAGGTCGGCTATGGTTTGATCAAAATATTTCGAAAAGTATGGATTTTCAGGGTCCATATTTGCGGATCAAACAACAAAAACAAAAAGCAATCATATCGGTTTTATTTTATAAATTTGTTAATGTATCCGATTTATATATATGATAGTTTTCCATTAAATTTTCAAGTAACAAAATTTTAATGGAAATAAAATAAATAAGTAAATAAGCATAAGGGGAGATCGGATCTAATGGTGTTTCATACAGCTTGTATGAACACGGTTCAAGGTATGAGATTTTCGGATTCAAGTTTTGATGTTCAAGTTGTAATTCTATTTATTTCAAGTTTCTTTTGTGGTCTATTATTTGTGTTCTTAGGTCTCGAAATTTGCCTTAGATCAGTAGGGTTGAACGGACCTCCAAGGAAAAAGAGAGAAACGATGGAAGAACACTTGACGGCGTGGCTTAGAATTGAGTTTGAAGACGCGCCAGAGCTTGGAATTGATGTGCGGTTGGCGGCGCTGGATTCTTCTCGTCAAGAGCTACAGATTGATAGGTAGATTGTCGTCTAGATCGTTATGGTTAGGGAGATATGGCTGTTTTAATATGCAGCTAGTTTTAGGGTTTTGGTGGCGTACGAATTTTGCTAGGGTTTTGAGCTTACCTCGTGCTGATAACGTGTTGTGAATGTATATCTTATTAATGTCGAATATGAACTCCTTATATAGGGAGTTACAATGTCTGAAACCCTAATGGGTCAATCACATGATGAGCCACTGATGGGCCAAAGACTAGTAAGTAAAAGTCTGTTACAATCTATAGTTAAACATCCATCTGAACCTCTGAACCAGTCGGTTCATAACAGAGATCATATTTTCCCTTTTTTAAAAAAAATTAGTGATCTTTGAAGGAAACTTTTATACTTTTGTCCAAAAAGTGGAAACATCTATACACCTTATCCTCAATTTGTTGAAAAATGCATAGTATGGACAGTAACAAATTAATATGAGGTGAAGCATGAACGAAAACAAATATAAAAAGCCTATGAGCATAATTTATGGTTTTATAATAAAATAATCACAATTTTGAAATGAATAGTGAAGGAAGTAATAAACCTTTTGAAAATAAGGTGAAAGAATCCTGAACCAAGAATATTATTGATTTAGGCTGTTGCTAATAAATTTTAAATATATACAAAACTTAGTTACCGCTAATATAATGTAAATGATATTATTAAGCGGAAAGCATCTAACTTTAAGTATTTTAGATAAAACTGTATTCTAGTAAAATTTGGTTTTTGGCATTTTGACTAATAAATAATATTTTAAAATTATTTGATTATTTTAAAACTAAATATCGTTACTAGAGATGTAGGATCTGTTTTCATAATTGATAGAATCCAAATTTGACCTGAACCTTTTATTTTGTTCAGTTTGGTTCGATTCTTCATTTCTGGATAAATATAGGCAAGGCTTATTATCTATTCTAAATCTGACCCGGACCTTTTGGTTTGGTTTGGTTCGATTTTTAGGTTCCGAATATAACCAATGCTAGTTATATATATGGCTATATCGCATACCCATATTCTGTTGAAAAGTCCAATGTTTAGCTTTTTTTTTAACATCCAATGTTAAACTTAGACCCATATATATGGTAAATACAATACGACGATATCCCAACCAAAGTCTCACCGAATAGCTGCAAAGCTACATCATTTAATCTTTGAAAAAACAAAAAATCCAGGTTAGCATGTAAAGTCTTCGCCACTGTCAGTATATAAACAATACGTAAACAAAAAGATAGCGAGATGTGTACCAATGCCATTATTAGATATTTTGCTCGCATCTCCAACTATCCTCTTAAAATAAAGACCTGGAGCTTCCAACTTCCTTAGCTAAGGAATTTCTACAACTTTGAGATTTCTAGTTAATAACATTTCCAGAGTTCTTGTTAATTATTTTTGTACCATCAGTAAAAAAAAATGACCTCGAAAATAAATTAAAATGTAATGGAAAGAGGCTAGACATATCTTCCTCCATGTGCATTTTCTCTCTATGTAACCGAGACAATAAATCTGTTTTTCATGGTGAAAGGCTGGAAAAGTTTCATGTATCAATGCTTTCTCCTAATAAACACTTTGTGCCCAGAAGAATCTGAACAAATCTGCCCATAACCCAAAGCTACTTCCACTCCGAATACAGTGCCACATTCGAATCATGTTGATCTTCCCCATATATTTCCCTATAGAGCAATAACAGCAGACAGATACTGTCAAATGCCAAGAAACTATACTGGTGTACAGTGGCTTTCATATATACTCCCTACTTAACTGATTACCTTCCAAATCCCATGTTCATGCTATAGGAAGGTTTTCAAAACTTCTGTTGTGATTAGAAACACAAACCTGCATCTCAGGGTTTCTATCTTTACCCTTTGATAGCTTCAAGCCTTTTGTTGTTAAATTAACAAACATCATATATGTGTAACGTAAGATGGTCATACCTCGTGATTCAAAAAACTGCTTTGACTGAAAGTAGTGTATAAGAGCTTCGCCTAGGGAATTGGCACCTGAAGGAAATAGCTAGAAATGTGATTACTGATATTCTTAGCGACACCAGAGAGCTTCATATTGTCGAACCTCTTATTCGTATGAAGCAGCCAACAATACTCAAACCTTGAGCCACATAATGCTGCTCTATCTAAGACATTAAAACAGCTAAAAATCTGAGTCCATAAGTTCAAAATTTCATAAGTTAAAATACTCAAGCACATATTAATACACACACTAAATATATCTGAGTCATAGATACAGATCAGTTATGCTGGTTGTTGATCCCGAAAAATCCAAGATCCGAACTTTCTATGTTATAACAGAAACAATAGTAAGAAAGTACGGAGAATTCAAGCAAGAGAAATAACATGAAAATGAGCTAGTAATAGCATATGCAGCTGCAATTACATCTAGCCCACATATTACAGTCACTAACTCTCTATCTCAACACACATTACATAATAATGGTGTGCTGGTGGATGAAGCATAACAACAGTAGTGAGAACGCAAGGAGCAGACAGAACATGAAGAAGGAGCTGCAATTACAGTTACAGAAGATTTACAAGAGATGGAGATGAAAGGGACAAACCTAAGCCACCAATACAGAGTACATAAATGAACATAACTGCAAAACACTCTGAAAGTTCCTTCACATGTACAGTGTCGCCATAAACACTATATTACCACATGTGAAAGTTAAGTCAAGGAAGCATACACAACATAGGCATCTTATGCCCATTTAATCTAACAAGATGCAGAAAAATAAACATATAAGTAGAACATGTCTTTCATCAAAGAAACAACTTCAACAACAGAAAATCAATTTGCCTGCCATAAGCAGCAAGCCCAGCAAAAGGCTGATATGAGAAACATTTAAGCTAATGAAAAGACCAAAGAATACAAAGGTAAAAAATCATACTCTGTCAGCATGATGATGAACAGAATGGATCCTCCAGTTGGATCCCGGTAGCATCATCTTAGATGCCATAAGCTTCTTCACACCCTTAAAAACCAAATCCAAAAAGAAGATACACTCAGTAAAGACCAATCCTTTGAATATTCTACTTCAAAAAGGAGAAGAAACAAACCATTACAATCCCGTCTTGCACTTGATTCCAACAACAGTTCTGCCAAGAAAAAAAGAGCCAAATAATTGTTTAGATAACCGTCAAGTATTTAGCAGGCAAGATCAAAGTACTTTTGGATGATTTAGCGAGTGAATAATACTGAACTGAAAAATGAGATGCAAAATTACCAAACTTGTCAACATGGAATTCTTCATCAAAAATCAATTAAAATCAGTTCAGCCTTTTTACTCGCAAACATCTGCCAGATATATAAATCTAAATTGACAGATCTAGAGTGAATCTGTTGCAATCCAGAGATCAGGTAATCAGATACTAAGTATTTCAATATTTAATGTTAAAGATTATGTATCAATTCAATCTGAATCAGCTAGCGAAACTTTTAAGGTATGAAGTAGAATCAGAGAAGAGAGTGCGACCATGGTGAGCAAGATGAATCTGATCGACTCAGAGGTTCCTCACTAACACTCGTCTGACACAACCTTTCCCCCTCCATTGTTGGTTGACCTTATCAGGGATTGCTGTAGATGGCGATGAACCCTTGATTCACAAAGCAATTCTTCACGTGGACTGAAGTTATCGAAACTCCATAGTTGTATCAGAGATCGAAGAGGACTCTTCATTTAATCGTGGAAGAAGAACAACAAACCCTAAAAATCCTGCGGCTGTCTCAGCTATATTCGGCTGAATCACGGGAGAATAAGAATTGAAAACATCCGATCGAAACGCAGAGTATAAGATATCACTTAAATGAAACGATGAGTTTTGATTATAGAGGTTGATGACGTGTCTTTCTAAGAAGAGAGTGAAACTTTTTCTTATGTTATAAGATTTTATTATTTGTACATATATAAAGTAATTAAAAATTAATGCATACGTAATATATTACCTGCAAGTACTTCATGTACATTTTTTGGAAGTAGTTCAGCAAATGTAAAGAGAAGTAGTTGTTGCATGAAGACATGACAGTCAAGACTCTCCATCCCAGAGAACTTTTGACCATTTTCAACACATCTCGAGAGATTTGAAACATACCCGTCATGGAACTTCACTTCTGATGCCACCGAGTTGAGTAACACCGACTTTTGATCTGAAGATAATCAGAATATTTGAACGGGAACTTGTCATTGCTTTTTATATGTAACTCGCTTCTTGAACAAATATCAGGCAAGTTCAACCTCATTTTTTTGCTGTCTTTTGTCTTTTCTGTTACATTCAATATTGTATTCACGATGTTCTTGAAAAAAATCTTCTCTATATGCACCACATCGAGGTTGTGGCGCCAAAGAAGATCCTTCCAATACGGCAACTCCCAAAATATACTCTTCTTGTGCCAATTGTGTTAAACTCCGTAAAAATCAGACATATTACCGGGAATAAACCAATTACCACCACAACGGACTGTTTCTTGAGCTACTTAGTAATCAATTTGCGGTTCAGTTTTTTCTCCAGTTAAATATGGAAGAGGAGTGTCTCTCACAACCCTTTTGTGCCTAAAAAATTTCTTGTTTCTTCAGTAAGGATGGGTAATGGGAAGAAATCGATGGTGACGATCAAACCAATTTGTCTTCCTACCATTCTTCAATTGGAACACATCTGTCATTTTATTACAATATAGACAAGATAATCTTCCATTTGTAGTCCATCCAGAAAACATCCCATAGGCAGGAAATTTAATTATGGTCCACAAAAGCATTACTAGCATAGTAAATTTGTCTTCGTTTAGCAATCATATGTCCTCTTCCCTGTTAACCACAAATCTTTCAACTCTTTTACAGTAGTTGTAGAAAAACATCAAGATATCTTTTTGGATGGTTCGGACCAGGTATTAATATTGTCAAGAATAGAAACTCCCATTGCATGCACATCTACAATCCAAGATATACAATTCGGCTATTGCTAGCGAAATGTGGATGTACTTAGTTAAAATGTTTCCAAGCTCTTTCATCTGATGGATGAGTCATCTCACCATCCGTCTGAGTATGCTCGGCTTGCCATCTCATCCCTCCAGCAGTCTCCTCAGATTGGTACAATCTTTTCAATATGTATGTAATTGGTTGGTACCACATTTTTTGGTACAATACCCTATTACGTCCTCGTCCTTGCAGTTTGAAGCGTGGCTTCCTTGCAGAATCGACATTCTTCTAACTTCTCATCATATCCCCAATATATCATGCAATTGTCGATGCAAACGTTTATCATATTCGAAGGCAACCAAAGACTATAAACCAGTTTCTGAATCTTATAATAAGATTCAACAGACACATTGTCTTCCGGCAAATATTCTTTAAACAAGCTTGCCCATGCATACATGCAAATTTCATATAGATTGTGATCAGTTTTAATATACATCATTTTAGCAGCCAGCGACAATTTAGAGAGACCTTCTCTACAACCACTATAAATTGGCTGATTTGCAACATCTAACATTTCATAAAATTTTTTTGCATCTATGTTAGGTTCTTCAACTTCATCATGAGTTACAAATACATTGCATCAACTACCATGTAATGAACTCTATCATAATCTACCATCTGATCCTCCTGATGGTAACTATGTTGATTATGCAAATGATCAACCGGTTCATCTTGATAATTGCTATTACTACTACTAGCTTCATTCCCATAATTATCATATTCTCTATGTTGAAACCAGATATAGTAATTTGGCGTGAAACCTCTATTTATTAAATGTTTTCATATATTTTCACGAGTTGGCAATTTTGAATTGTTGCATTTCCAACAAGTACATAACATCTTACCGCTTTCCTGGACGAGCGGTGTAGAATCTACTTGATGCATAAATGTCTCCAGCCCTTTTGAGATATTCTTTCGTCACTTTCCCGTTAGCATCTTGATATACCATGATTTTGACCCACTTTTACTCATGGTATTCCTATGATTTTACTATATAT
>OVBX01005158.1:0-13509 GCA_900406325.1 Erucastrum elatum
TATATATATATATATATATATATATTTTAGAGTATATTTTTTTAAAAAATAAAATAGTTAATTTAGGAATTTAAATTATATATTATTTGGAGTATTTGATTTTTTCATAATATTTAAATGTAGGTTTTAGATGTAGTTTTATTAAATATTACTTCCTCTGTTCCATAATATAAGATTTTTGGCATGAATGCACAAGAATTAAGAAAACTTACTTTTCAGAAAACAATATTATTAAATAATGTAAATTAAATATAAAGTAACCAATCACAAATAATGTAGTATACTACTATTGGTTGATCAATTCCCAATAAATTTAAAATACCTTAAAAATATCAAAACATCTTATATTTTGAAACACCAAAACATCTTCAAAACATCTTATATGGAAGGGAGAGAATATTAAAATAGTGAAGTGTAGAGAAATAAAGATGAAATCAATATTGCAAATAAGTAATATATAAACTGTGTATATCAAAATTATCAATTTATGAATTTAATTGACCATATATATTTGCATACAATTTTTTAAAAAATAATTATCTAATCAATTTATTAATTTATGTCCTATTTTGAACCGGCGCAATTCGAAAAATTCATTAAATTATCGTGTTTATAAATTTATGGAATATTAATTTATACAATTTTACTGTATATAAATTAAAAATTGTTTGTTAACAATTAAAATTAAATGTTTTAATTTTGAAATATAATCAGTTGGTCATTTGAGATTGGAGAATAATGTTATGGTATTTTTACTTCTATTGTATTTAAGCTGTAACTAAAAGCTATGGTTATAATTTTTGAAATATAGTCAATTGTCATTGGAGCTAGACGTGTATTTAAATAAAAACATCAATTGTCATTATAGATTAGATGTGTATCAAAATATATGGATATTTATGTAATGTTATGTTTATGGATTTCTTGATTAAGTCCAAAGCCAAACAAACCTTGTAAATAAGAAAGCTAGATGATGCGATTTTTTATTATCAACTGATTTTGAAAAAATGGTAATACAAACTAACATATCATCGCGGACAAAGCATACATAAACAAGAGAGAACACCTTCATAAACAAATAAATATACAGACAAATGACATTTGCGCCAACATTGCATGCATTACTACCTCTAATATCTTCCATCTTCTTCGTATATCTACCATATTGCGTGATCCATTAAGGCCTCTGCAAATCGATATGAATTCCACTTCTCCGGTTGAGGACGTGCTTCACACCTGATAACAAAACGTGAGATTTTATTCGCGCGTTTTCTACGTTTCTAATGAGCTCAATCATCATCAGCAGCTTTCTTTCTTCCATACAAAACCAGAGAGATTTTTTTTCACTAACCAAATTTTGGGGGATTTTGACGACGACAAACGAGAAAAAGTAGAGACAAGTGCAGATTATGATTACTGCGATCGTGTTGTACACAAGCCGCTTGTCGTCTTTGGTTGGTATGAAGGCTGTTTTCAATGTGTTTGTAAGCTCGAAGAGCCTATAAGAGATCTGAAACAGAGCCAAACAAAACATCAATCAGTTTCTTTCTTTCTTTCTTTCTTTCTTTTGGGCTTCCAATTTGTTTTTGAATATGTTGTAGGAGAGTTTGCTTACAGCGACGTAAATGGAAGTTGTGAGCATGAAGTTCAACAATGGGTATTCCGGGATTAGAGAGAGTAGCAATTTGGGCTGACCATCAGCAACTCCAGATCTGTGGATTCATAAATTTCATATCTCAATGGCACAAGACTTATATTAAAGAGCTTATTGTATTGTCAAGGTAGGCTAGAGTTGAGATTTGAGAACGTTGACAAGAAGAAGTGTTAACATACCTGAGCCATATATGAAACTGGGAGATATATGTCTCCAGTGTGATCTTCCCAAGCCACCTGAAAACTCACCAACAATTTTTATTTAGGAACTAAGAGGACGAAATTTATCTCTATTGAATAAACATTTTTCTTACGCCAGAAGGGTCAGACTGTAGCCACGGAAAGACTGGGTGATGTTCCGGAGACATATATAAACACTAACAGAAAAATCAACACGAGATACACAAGTTAGGACTGGGTTTTTGAAAGATTCATTGTACAGAGCTTTTGAGAGTAAAGTGGAATACGTTATTGGGATCCAAGAGGTGTAAGGATGATATTTGTTGTAAGTTAGCTTGTCCAGCTTGTATATGTACTCAAACCAAAAATATCCCATCTAAAAACAAGTTTCATAATAACAAATATATAGATTAGCTGGAAGAATAATATGTAAAGCTTCTTTCACTTGGAAGTAAGTGAAATGACGACTTGTTATACCGTTAGTGCTATCAGTGCCACAGTTGTTTTGATAGCCATCCTGATTTTTATCTCAGCTTCCTCCAGTTTATCCATCCAACTTTCAACCTATACGAAACATAGTAGACGAAATGAAGGACAACATACGGTAAGCTACTCTATTTGTGAACAGAGTTAATGCGATGTGCAGTTCATGAGTGAGTATTGGGAACTTACAGTTGGGTGGTAGTATGCATAGAGCATCCCGATTATCCATATGTACCGGTCAAGGCCCGAGCGGAAATGCCACTCATGCAAGAGAGGAAGCTGCGGTTTTGCGGGATCATTGTAACCTGCAATTGTTGTTTTCCAAGTTTTTGTATTTTAATCATCTGTCTCGTGAATTCACATATTTTCATGAGAAACAAAGATTTGAGTCTTCACTAACCCAATAGGAACGTAAATGGACTCCAAATCCATTCAAAAACGCCGGGAATCTCCCAAACGACGATCACAACAACGAAACAGGCAACAATTTTGGCAGCTATGACTGAACCCTTCTCATTATATTTGTTCATGATACCAAGTGCTCCATAGACCATCAGAGTAAACAGAGTGTGCATTGGGCATATGTAGTACAGCATGTAACTGTTGTTGAGGACTATACAGGAGAATATGACCAGGAAATTTAACCGCCACATCATCTGTTTAGAACAAGAGTATGTTAGAATATAGAAGCTAGAAATAAATAAATAAAAGATACAGGGAGGTCATAGCTGTTACCTGAGCAAACCTTGCAAGGCTAAAGTCCTTGCGAATGTAATAGTAAGAAAAATTCCCAAATCCGGTCATCCACACATAGCAAGCAATGAATACACGGATAGCATTATAGTACTCCGCAGCGGCAAAGTAGTGGTACATCAAAAAGAGGACCTACACAACACCAGGAAAAGAAAACAATGATGAGGTAACAGCAAATAATCTTCCAGGCTGATGCATCAACAGAGAGAGAGAGTCACAAACCTGCATCCAGCCTTTCCACTCCTCGGTTTGATGCCTGTTCAAGTACATGATGGATTTTCCGTTGAATGCTGATTTATCATTATGTATCGTGAACGAAGTTATAGCCGAAACGATGATGAGAAGGAAGTAAAGGAACAGAAAGAGATCCCTGTTGTAACTCTGTATCAAAAAGATAAACAATGTAAAAAAGGCAGTCAGACACGTAGAAGCATAAACATTATATTCATCAAGTTCACAACTTTATAAAGTCTAAATCTTTCCACATAACATTAGACCAACAAGAATGATAAAAACTCTTAAGTGTATATTAGATTCTACTGAGCTATGTATATCATCTGTAACTAGATAAGCCTTTTCCAGAATCTACAAAGCAGATCTTAAGAGAAACTATCATCATCATCACCTTCTTGGATGAACTGAAGACATCAGTGCGGTCACATATATAAAAGTATCCCATAAGCACTCCAAACTCGATTCTGCATAGGAAACAATATAATATAAGAACAAAGTTGGGACCTTTGAAACATACAAAACTTTACTCCCAAGTACTCACATTGCTCTTAGCGTCAGCCTGTTGTCAACCAAGAAGGACTCATCCAAGAGCACAAACCTGCATGGAAACCATTCATAAGCACAAAAACTCAACAGCAGAGCTCAATAGATGCTTAGGGAGAGGAGGAGCTTATGGAACCTGATGAGAGGAGAATGTACGGAGGAACCCTTGGCTTTGGGAGAAGCTGACTGAAGACCGCCTCCCTCTTCTATTAACAAAGCTTTGTCATCTTCTTTGACGAAATCTTTCGCAATTTCCACCAAGTTGACGTCAGAGTGTCTACTAAATTAAACAAACAAAAATATCAATACAAAATCAATAGAGAAAAAACGATTCGTATCAATACAATACGTACGCTTTGGCGGAGGAGAATGAATGTTTAGCGTAGTGAAGATACTCGGCGTAAAGCCAAGCAACGATCACCGGCACAATCCCTAGCACCACCGACATCTGCAATTTTTCCAAAACAAAAAAAAAAAAAAATCACTACCAAATACAACAAGAACTAAAATCAAGAAAAGATCTAATTCAAATCGAATGAAAGCTTTAAGCAATAGTAATACTTACTAGCCCAGGCGTAACAGAGCTTGACATCGCCATCTCCGTATGATCACAGAAAAGAAGAACCAAGCCGCGATAAGCTCTGATTTTTTAAATTTGAACTTTGAGGTGATTCGCTCCAGAACCAGATCTGGTAGCAGATCGAGAAGACTGGATATATAGATCCTCTAATCCAAATTAAGAAGCTTCGAGGGAAGGAGTGAATGAACAGTGAAGTGTGTATTTGCGAAAGATTTGAGCAGTTAGTTTATATAGTAGCTCTCTCTCTATACATTAATCAAAAAAAATTTACTAACCGACAAAGTTTTATTGAAGAAATTGAACCAGACGAAAATAAAAATTGATGAAACCAACGTTTTTGGGTTTATTATGCTCTTCTATCAAATCGGGGGCCAATTATTTTTGCGTGGATACAAATATAGATTTGTTCGTTAATGTGAGATTCTAAATATTAAAGGAAAACGTGTTATAATGATTGGTGTTGTATATGGTAGGAGCCAAGATTATAAGGAGACAGTTGTAAATTGAATTTTTGTTTGGATTAACATTTTTTATTCCAAGAACATCTTTCAGTATATATAAGAAAGAGATGTCTGTGGAGTAGAGTTTGTGTTGCAAACTTGCAGTTATGAAAATTATTTTGTGTGATATGCAAGGTTTCAAACCTTATCTCATTGCACTCTTAAGATTACAATGACATGATACTATTGGATCGCATGATGCTGCTCAATGGTGAAGAAGAGTCTGTATATATGTAGTAACAAAAATTACCGTATCTAACTATCTAAGTAATGTTTATGTTTTTTGGTCTTCAATCTATGAACCATAGTAAGTCTAATGTCACTGTGAGCTGTGTTTCTGTGTATTCAATATTGCTTGTAACGCGTTTCTTTAGCTTTGACTAGTCGGCAGATTACTTTATTGAGAAGAAGTTTGTTAAATTGCCATCAGAAAGTTGGAATGTTGAACTAATCATTTTATATACCTGTTTTAGCCTCAATGAATAGTTTATATAAGGGATTTTGTAGTCTACTGCTATGTTTCTTATAGGAAATATCAGTCATACAATATCTAAACATATTATTTTAGATCTAAGCACCTTCTCGTGGTTATATATTAACACACATTCTGGTGGTTACCATCAACGGTCAAGAATGGAATTGATTTTGAGAAAATTATATTTTAGAAATTTACGAGGAGCAAATAGTTACACTATATTTAAAAGATTAAGGTTAACGAACCTGCTCTTTATGGACGGGCCCCAAGTTTGGGCTACTTCTCAACCCATTAAGATAACATTTGGGTTCGCCTGGAATTATCATTTGAAGCTGTCCTTTGATGCGTATTTCCCTGGTCGTAAGTTTGCAATAAGTGGGATTGATCACGGCTTCCTCGGTCTTAAAAATAGCTGGCACGCACCGTATAGTAATAATTCGCTGGTGGTATGTAACCCTAGCACAGGACAGTTATTAGTACCTTTAACCAGGCTTGAGACGAGGAGTAGTGGATTTATTAAGTCGACGAGTTTGTTTGGGTTTGATCCTATTGATAAACAAGTCCAGGTGTTGTCCCAGACATGGGTCAGGTTTTGGATTAACCAACGTGGTGTCCGAGTACGAAGTGATGACATTAGGAACCGGAGTGCAGCCGCCGTCGTGGAGATTGATCAACTGTGGCCGCTCACTCATGTATAATCGACATTTGGAAGGGAGATGCATCAATGGTGTCTTGTATTACTCAGCTTTCGAAACGTCTACAAAGACTCGTGTGTTAGTTTGCTTTGACGTTAGATCCGAGAAGCTCTTCTTTATTGAAGTGGAGAAATGGGGGACTATGGTAAACTGCAATGGTAGATTTGGTCTGCTTCGGTTTGAAGAAGCTGTGTCTGGTAATGAAAGCAGTACAGGTGTTAGCGTGAGGGTAAAGGAGGAATGGTCTGAGCATGTGTACGTGTTACCCGCTTTGTGGAAGGATATTGTTGGGAGTACTGCTTCTTTAAGCTTTGTTGGAATGACGGGGGCAAATGAGATTGTGATGCAGCAGTCTGTGGGTGTTCCACCCAATCCTTTCCACCTATTCTACTTCAATACGGTGAGGAATAATATCGTTAGAGTTGAAATCCAAGGAATTGATGTGTACGAGTATCATGAAATTCACATCTTTTTAGACCATGTAGAGAATGTGGAGATTATGTAAGTCTTTAGCTAACTTTGTTTGGCTGTGTTATATTCTAAGTTATGTTTGTTGCTTTATAATCTCTTCTCTTTAGAATCGAAGCTATTTTGTGAAAATGGCGACTTGTATACTTCATGACTGAAGACACGCGTAGTGTACCGTTGATCCTAGCTCTATAGAATTGAGCTGACGTGACATACATAAACTAGTTATCTTACCATTATCATTCCAAAATTAGAAAGCGGGTTTGCTTTCTCAAACTAAATTTCTAATGGAGCCCAAACCAAGCAAATATTACTAAACATATTAATATCACATACTTAATGAACTACTATTATGTAAAAAAAAAATTATACTTCAATACCATCAAGAGGAATGCATTAGAATCGACTGAAGATTATAAAGCATCTTTTGATTATTTAAGATGGGAAAACATAGTTTTTACAAAACATGATGAAGAAACTAATATCCCAAAGTATGATGTATATTTTGCCTATACCATTGTCATAACATGTAATTTTCACATAGACTCTTACTTCAGACTCATGTACATATTCATTAACTGTGTTTCATATATGCACTGAAAGAGAAAATTTAGTCTGAGTTATTTTATTTATTTAATATTTTAAAGCCTTTAGACTGAGATGAATCTTCTACACAGAATTGTATTATTCTTTTCTTTATTTTTTTTTTATTTTTTTTGTTATTTCATTTTATTATATTTGTATCATATTTTTTAAAAAAATTTCAATAAAACTCAGTAATATTATTCGTATTATATAAATAATATTTGAAAAACTGGCGCTAACCCCAAGTATAAGTATATAACATATTACATATATATTTCTCATTCAAAAATCTAGTATATACGAAGGGTAAAAAGATGGTTTTGGTTGCCATCTTCGTCGCACGAACTCAGGTTATCGGACACTTCAATATATGGTGGATACAGTACTTGTGCAATGTGTATGATGAATCTTTCAAACTGTAGATGTCGATGTAACAAGCTGTAAATGCACATAAATGCCACGTGTCAATAACTTAGGCGTGGGACGAATCTATAATGCGCTGGATTTGGGCAAATATTTGAAAAGTCGTTACAACTTCCAAGTTCAAAAAAGAAAACAGAAGGAAACGGCGGAGATACGACGCCAAGAAACGGCGGCATCATCATCCATACGAACCAAGAAGAACAATCTGAGTAATGATAAGGGGAAGCGAGAGATACAAAGGTCAGTCCTTTTTTTCCCCGGAAAAAAATCTTCTCTCTTTCCTAGTTTTCTTGTTTATGTATACAAAAATGTCAATGTCGTCAGTGCCTTCGATCATCGCCGCGTTTTTTTTAATCTATAATCTTGTTTGATTTCGAGGGTTTCTACAATAAACCCTTTCTTTCTCGAGGATTACTCTGTTTCACGTCTCTGTTTTATCATGTCCACAGGTTTACCTCCTTGCATGGCTGCAACGGAAGAAGAATGCTCTGTTTCGCTTCGTCAGGTAACATTATGTTTTTCTAGTGATTTCAAGACTTGATTAATTTCACCATCAACGACTCTCAAGAAGACCATATTTTCGTAGCTTATGGTCAATGAAGGACTCATTCCATCTCTCGAAGACGACGAGAAACGAAGAATCGTTATTCTTAAGCTACAAAGCGTAACCTTTTCAACCTCGAATGATCTGTCTATTTTTATTGTATAGAAAGTGATGTCTCTGAGTTTTAATTGAACAGATAGTGGTGATATGGGTTAAGAATGTTGCTTGGAAACGACGTCTTCCTCAACATCATATCAACGCAACCAACGCCACCATAATACCTTACGGATCTTACGGTCTTGGGGTGATTATTATTTTATCTCAAATCGTTACAATATATGTAATGAATGTCTTAACAGATACTTTTCTCTTGTCAATCTAGGTTCATGGTTCTGATTCAGACATCGACGCATTGTGTATTGGTCCTTTCTTTGCAACAATAGCCGTAAGTTATATCACCTTGTTCCTCTGTTTGATCTGAATCAGTGTAATGAGTCTTCTCTCAATTCCCACAGGAGGATTTTTTCATCGACTTGCGTGATCTGTTGAAAAGCAGAGAAGAAGTTTCGGAGGTTCATTGTGTTAAAGATGCTAAAGTCCCTCTCATCCGCTTCAAGTTTGATGGCATCTTGGTTGATCTTCCTTACGCTCAGCTTAAACTCTTATCCATCCCAAACGTTCGTTCCCTTTAAAAAAACACTTTATATTATCTTTATTCCAAAAGAAGAAAAATTTAACTGCGAGAGAGAGCGTTTTCAGAATGTGGATGTGCTGAATCCTTTCTTCTTGAGGGGCATTAATGAGACAAGCTGGAGAAGCTTATCTGGAGTTCGTGCAAATAAATGCATCCTTCAAATAGTACCTTCCGTGGAGGTAACGTAACTAACTATTGCTATAGAGTCTTAACTTCTGTTCATTGACTACATTCTTCTGTTTCTTGTTTTAGTTGTTTCGATCACTGCTGCGGTGTGTGAAACTATGGGCAAAGAGGCGTGGTGTATACGGCAACGTAAGTGCGTTTTATCATTGCTAATGATTATTAGGTCTAACATGTAATGATGAAGTTTCACTTTTGTTTTCAGTTGAATGGGTTCCTCGGGGGAGTTCATTTGGCGATTCTCGCTGCGTTTGTCTGCGGATACGAGCCTAACGCTACGTTGAGCTCCCTTGTGGCTACCTTCTTCAGCACGTTTACTCATTGGCGATGGCCTACACCTGTGGTGCTGCTAAGGGATGCTTACGCAGCTGCTGGCTCTCCTCCAGGGTTAATGCCTATCCAGTTGCCTTGCGGTGGACGTCAGTACTGCAACTCCAACGTAACGAGGAGCACGTTCTATAAGATCATGTCAGAGTTTATCCGAGGGCATCATCTGATGAAGGGCTACTTGATGAAGCCTAGCTTTAACTGGAATAGTTTGTTTGAGCCTTACCCTTATGCAACCACGTACGGTTGGTTCGTCAAGATACATCTCTCTGCTTCTAATCAGGAAGATCTTAGTGATTGGGTTGGTTGGGTTAAGTCACGTTTCCGCTCTCTTCTTATCAAAGTATGCATTTTCACTCTTTCGATATGAAACTTTACAGAACATTCAGTCTGTTCTGCCTTAACTCATCTCATGTTTAATGCAGATAGAAGAAGTCTTTGGCCTTTGTGATCCAAACCCAACAGAGTATGTTGAATCCTTTGCAGAGCAGCCAAACATTGTATGCTACTGGGGGTTGCATCTCAGAGACACAAATGTTTCAGACATTGAATCCGTGGAGACAGACTTTCTGAAGAATGTCAACAACAGCGGAAGCTTCCAGGGACCAGTTGGTGGAATCCAGTTATCAGTTGTGCAAGCATCTCAGCTTCCTACTAAGAATGTTGAGAGTGATAGAAGCAACACAAGCAAGAAGGTGACAAGGACGTGTTGGAGAGTACAGGAAGATAAGCAGTGCAATTACACACGGGTTTACTCAAGGCATGTGCCTGGTTATGCGGTTGTGTATGAGAAGATGAATGACATAGAAGCTGAGAGTACTCATGTGTTAAATGGTAGGCCGTGTCAGTGAAGATGGTTCTGCTGCTTCTCACTTTGTTTTTTTAGTTTTAGGCTTTTAATTGTGTGCTAATGATTGCAGAAAAGAAACTAGATTGACTTAATAACTCTCTCTGTTTGTTGTAAATGTCTCTTGACCAATCCAAACTGTTTTCAAAATAAGATTTTTTTCTATCAAAAGAAGAAATTTGAATGAAACATTCTTCATTGTACTGTCCCAATACTAATATTTTATTTGATTTCAAGGCCAACCAATTATTCAGTAACAGTGATACGATATAATTCAATGTAAGATGACAACTGCAAACAATTCGAACTGAGAAAGACTGAATAAATTAAACAAAAAGAGAGAGAGAGAGAGGAAGAGGCATGTTTAGAGGTTGAAGATGGCAGCACCACTTGAAGGCTTGGAGGCAAAAAGGTAAAGCTCCATGTCTTCTTCCTTCACCACTCCTTTCTCTATCCTCTTCTTGTAGTATTTTTCCTGAAACACCCCCAACAATTGCATTAGTGCCTTCTCAAAATTTACAACACTTATGTCCTACTATAACTTTGTTACCTTAACCGCAGCGATGAACTGAGAGACGCCAGATTCTTTAACCAAGGCCACAGTGCAACCGCCCCATCCAGCTCCAGTCAGTCTTGCTCCAAGTGCTCCATTCTCCCTGCTCACTTTAACTAGTTCTTCTAGTTCCGGGCAACTGCAAGATTTCATGATAAAAAAATCAATTTCACTTCCATTGGTTTTCACAATTAACAATCGTTCTTATAATATATGCACCTGCACTCGTATAGGACACTGCAACTGTAATGGCTCTCGTTCATGAGATCACCAAGTTTCTTTAACTTTTCTTCGTCACTGCACAGTTGAATGTTTCAAGGTCTTAAGGTAGGTTCCAACGAAGATTTGTTCAGAAGTTTGATGGCGAAAAGAGGTCTGACCTTAAGTTTGAATCGACAGTGTCCTTGAAACCATGAACTCTCCGTGCTTCGGAGTAAACATGTGCAGCTCTCTATTGAATAATTGCAAGAAAAAGCCTTAAGACTTTGGGGAAACAAACAAAAGGTTTGTACATTGATATACCTGATGCAGTTTGAAATTCGTTGCAGCATTAAGTACAGCTAAAGATGTTGGATCGTTGTTCAAGATTGATGGTAACTTCTCCTCGACGATTTTCTCAATCTCCTCGGCCGTGTATGGTTCTTCTTTCAGATGTTCCTTCATTATAGACATTAACAGAGATAATAAACATAAGAAAGTCTGTTTTAGCAAGAGTGTGGTTGGATGAGTGTATACCTTAACAGCTAGAACAGGATCAGAGGAGCCACGATCACCAGCAAATGACACACATAGTCCCTCCACGTCGGAAAGAGTCTTAACTTTTGATATTGCTTCTTTTGGTTCCATTCCGAGCTTAATGCCAAGTATGATCTACACAATGCCACATGGTTAGAGAGAGAATCATGTAATAGTCTAAAGCAAACAATGCCAAATTAAAGCTATGATATACCGAAGCGAGTCGACACTCAACGACCCTGTTGTTGTAATTAGTAGCAGCTGTGACCGCCTTCTGAGACTCTGCAAGAGAGTGTGCGATCACAAAACTACCACCGTGAGGGAGTTTCACGTCGGTTGCGCGGACCGGGTTGAAGTCAATAAGCTCAGCAAAACCAGTTTTAGCCATGATAGAGATTGCCTATTGCAGTGAATAAAAAAAACTGATGATCAATCAATGAAGAAAACAGAGATAATCCTAGGTGCAGTGGTACTGAAAAATGATGGATTATTCGAGCTGACCTGGTCCATCCCACCAGATTGGGTTCCAATGTGATGTTCACATTCACATGTAAGCTGTGCAAGTTCTTTCTGAAAGCAAGAACTCAGCCAACACAATAATCAACAAGAGAGATAGAAAGCTATAAAAAAAAATCTTTCATGAAAGCAGGAGTGAGGTATACCTTTTCAAAGTTCTCACCAAAGACAGCCATAATAGCAATGGCTGATGAGCAAACAAAGGCAGCAGAACTTGACAATCCAGAACCTAAATAAAATATAACTCCACTTAAAATCTCATGCTAATATGAGAAAATGATGCATATATATATATATATAGTGGGAAGTAGATAGAGGACCTGTAGGAACAATGCCATCAACAACCACATCAAGTCCAACAGGTGAATCAACATTCACCCCTTTTGACTTTGCATACTCATGGAACCCTTTGTACCTGTAAAAAAAATCCAAAAATCATAAGGCATCTCTTAGTTACTAGTGATGGAAAACAGAGGAGAACCCTTACGCGCAAATGAAGTAATGACCCCATTTGTGATTCTTCAAGTCAATCTCCTGCAAAAGTTTTAGACATAAATGATAAGAGGCACTAGTACAACTCTATCGTTCCCATAAAAACCTGATTGAGAGAGATTATAAAAACCTGGTTGGGATCAGCAGGATAAGTACACATGGAGTACTTTTCATTAACGTTCGCAATCCTAAGCTCATTTTGACCCTCACGTTTCCTGATTGCGATAATAGTGTCCTGACGAATAGCCATTGGCAAAACAGAGTATCCCTCATAGTCAATGTGTTCTCCAATCAGATTCACTCTTCCTGAAAACACACACACAAAAAAAAAACCATCTATTTCAGATCAAAAAAGGTCAACGCTATCTATCTATCTAGAAATCACTTGATTTCGTTTTGTCTAAGCCATGCGACGATAAGAGGGAAAAAAAATAACAGAACAAATTAAAAACAGAACCGAAACCTACCGGGAGAGCGAGCGAAGAGTTGTGGAGAAGAACCGAAGACCTCGTTGAATTTGGATTTCAAAGCATCGAATCGTGACTTAGCTTCTTGTAGCTGAGATCCTTCTCCGTAGACGGGATCAAGGGATGTGAAGATCGGGACCATAACTTCTTCTTGTTGTTTCGCCATGTCTTGTCTTCTCCTCTCTGTAACGAATGCGTCTCTCTATCTCACACTCAAATCGGAGATCTCACAGTTGTCACGAGGAAATGTGATCCTTGTCTTGCGCCATTATTGTTGTATATATCCACCGATCTCTTATTTAATGGTCTTACTCGATCCGTTAAGGAAGATCGTTTTATCGAATATCTTTTGACAAATAATAAGAGACCAATAATAATATCCGTGAATATCCACGTATCTTACTTATCCATAACTTTTAGATAATTAGTAACTCAATTAGTAATTACACTGATTCTTGTTCAGTTTTCCTATCTTTTCTCAATTGGGATTGCTCAATTATATACAAACTAGAACCGATCGCGGAGAAGTGTTTTTTGAAGTTCCATGTTTGATAAGCGATGAAGTTTATCTGGTTTCTG
>OVBX01005161.1:0-13500 GCA_900406325.1 Erucastrum elatum
TAAATATGATAATATAAACACACAAACATATAAATTATATTAGGCAGAAAAAAGATTTAAACAAAAAATATACCCGCCCTCTTGAGGGCGGGTCAATCTCTAGTTTAATTTAATTTACCTGTAGACAGGCATCTCTGCCATCTTCCTATGAACTAGAGAAAAAATGAATTTGGACACTAAAATGAAGCACTATTCCAAAGAATGTTACTACTGCTACTACTACTTTAATTTATGAATGATAAATTAATTAATTAGTGAGTTGAATTTGATGTTCTTACGTGCGGGCACAAACGACAGCTGGGAATGCCGCTTACTAATTCACATAAACTATTGTTAGATAATTCCACATTTGTGTTGATATCAGTATATGATCTCTTCTTCCGTTTGTGCTATAGTTTACTTAGCGTACATTTTGTGAAATTTAATCTAGAAAATTAGAAGCCAGTGAAGCAAAAGGCTTAGTCAAAATGGAAAATAAAATAAACAGCAAAGGGGCAACAAGGTATTCAAGATGAGCTAGTTTCACCTTCTTTAAGTAGTGCTTCAGCCCCTCACAGCTTCTCCAACCATTGAAGTAGCAGAGAAGGGTGAGTGAGAGAGATTCTTTCTACATCCACTAACAGTTTTCTGTATGTTGCTCTGCTGATTTTAAAAATAATGAAGTTTCTTGGTATACAAGTAACAGATATGATCATGAAGAGACCATAAACTAACATTTTGTTCTACTTTCAGGTTGTGAGAAGTCACTAAAAAGATGGCTTCATGGACTTCATCCCAATTCCTGTATGAAGAAGCCAAACCATGCGGCATCCAGTTCCTGGAACGTTTCAAACGTTCAGGAAGACTCTCCTTCAAGCAATACCAAGCCCTTGTTTTCACCTTGACATTCGTCGCTTACATTGCCTTCCATGCAGCTAGAAAGCCTAACAGCATTGTCAAAGGAACCCTCTCCGCGTCAACAGTCAGAGGCGGTTGGTCTCCCTTCGACGGACCAGATGGAAAAGCCTTGCTCGGACAGATCGACTTGGCCTTCCTCTCTGTCTACGCGGTTGGGATGTTCGTAGCCGGTCACTTGGGAGACCGTTTGGATCTCAGGACGTTTCTGACCATCGGTATGATAGGCACCGGCCTCTTCACAGCTCTCTTTGGACTCGCCTTCTGGGCCAACTTCCACAGCTTCTACTATTTCTTGGCGGTTCAGGTTCTGGCTGGGTGGTTTCAGTCCATAGGTTGGCCTTGTGTTGTGGCCGTGCTCGGGAATTGGTTTGACAAGAAGAGAAGAGGGATGATCATGGGTGTGTGGAGTGCTCACACTTCCCTCGGTAATATCGCAGGCTCTCTACTCGCATCAGGGCTGCTTAGATTTGGGTGGGGCTGGTCCTTTCTCGGACCGGCTTTGCTCATAACGTTCCTCGGTTTCGTTGTGTACTTCTTTTTGCCTGTTAATCCTCCGACCGTTGGTGCTGAGAGAGATGGGACTGAAGTTGACTCCACAATGAGGCTTGGTGACACCATCACAGAGAGCTTCTTGGGGTCTAGAATGAGTACCGGCTTCGATAGGAAAGCCATAGGATTCATGGCTGCTTGGAAGATCCCTGGTGTTGCTCCTTTCGCCTTCTGCCTCTTCTTCACCAAGTTGGTCTCTTACACTTTCCTCTACTGGCTTCCTTTCTACGTCAGCCACAACAGTATGTTTCTTTCTCAACACATTTTTTTTATTGCAAGAAGTTCCGAGCCAAAATATATATTAGAGTTATGGGCCGAAAGATGTGTATCTTATGGATTTACAGCCCGTGAAACCCATAATAAATTCAAGATTAAAATGAAAGACTTCAAGAGCAAGTTAATCTCAAAATATTTACATTAATCTTAAAGATATTTATCGGTTTCACGGGCTTCACAGTTTACACATCTTCCGGTCGAACATATTTCTAATACGAAATTCGTAATCTTCTTGGATCATGGACAAGAGCCGGTTGCTAAATTTCTCAAACACATTTTCTGTATTGTCTTTGGTTACTTGATGCAGTGATTGGAGGAGAGTACTTATCCGAGGAGACATCAGGAAACTTATCCACACTCTTCGACGTAGGAGGCGTGGTGGGAGGAGTCTTGGCAGGATACATCTCTGACCAGCTCGACGGTAGAGCCATCACAGCAGCAGGATTCATCTACCTAGCGATCCCAGCTCTCTTCCTATACAGAGTCTATGGACACATCTCGTTGACGATCAACATCATCCTCATGTTCACGTCAGGAGTCTTTGTCAACGGACCTTTTGCTCTCATCACAACAGCTGTCTCGGCTGATCTCGGTACGCACAAGTCTCTCAAAGGCAATGCAAGGGCTTTGGCTACGGTCTCAGCTATCATAGACGGTACGGGATCGGTCGGGGCCGCGATCGGACCGGTTTTAACCGGTTACATCTCTGAGATTAGCTGGGACGCGGTGTTTTACATGCTGATGACTGCTGCTTTTGTATCTGGTTTGTTGCTTACGAAGCTTGTTGTAACGGAAGTGAAAGCTATGGTGTATGGATCACCAGAAGAAGAGGGAGTTGCTACGACATCGTCACCAGCAACAAGAGCTCCCATTGATGTTCTCCTCTAAGTTTTTCTTCTTCTTGATTTTGCTCTGTTTCTTTGAAATTTTCATTACAAGTGAAAGACTTTCTTTGATAATTTCCATTACAAGTGAGAGACTTTTTGTTGTTTTTTGTTTTTTATTTTCTTTGATCACTGTCTAAAGTTTAAACCTTTGAATGAGAATACAAGTTACGTTCGCTAACCAAGAATGAATCAATATAACTTTAAAACCAAATAAATAAAAGAAGGATCTTTACAAAAAAAAAAGAAATATGTCTTTGCAAATAAACCACCGATCAAATCAGCTGGAAAGTGAAGCAAAGTGGCTGTGGAATCAGTCAAACGTAGTCTCTACTTTTAGGGTTTGCGATGTTTCTCTTCAAGTTCTTTGAGGATAGAGAGGGCGCGGTTGGCAAGCTCGTTGATGTTAGGAACGTTGTAGTTCTGAGCGATGTAGATCCCGCACACTGTTCCCGTGAGGAATGCGAAGCTTCTCTTCATTATCCCCATCTCTCCTTCTTCAAAACTACGCAAGAGTGAAGGGTTTCTCGGTCTCCGGCGTGAAGCTACTAGATCAGGGAAAAAGATTGACTTGGCGAGAGGATTGATCGGGGATAATAATAATAAAGCGAAGATCTCGAGAATTATGGAGCAAGTAAAAGAACGGAAGATCAATTAATGGGCTTGTTGAGAAAACAATATATAAGTAAAGCTTACCATATATATATAAGACGATTAGTTTTTTTTTTTAATGTTCTACTATTAACTTTTCTCGTAAACGGTACACAGTATATTGAAAAAGTTAACTACCAAAAAAAAGTTATAAACTTTTCTGGCGATTAAGTTTAAGTGGTTGGTGAAGCGGTTATTGTTGCTAAGTAATGGTGATAAAGTACTTTCCCATCTCGGTGGCATCAACAGCTTCTGAGCTTTTTGGGGCTTCATGTCTGGACTGAGTTGACAGTGTGTAGGAAATATTGGCGTTCTTGAATAACAATTTAAAAAAATTGAATTGTTATTTGAAGAGCCCCTCCTAATGTTAATCTTGTAATGTCATGTAGATGTTTCAAGCTTTGGCTAGAGACCGGCTTGAACGTTTGAATGCATCTCCTTCTTCTACACCTCGGACCTACTTTCGTGTGTATTCAGTGCTCTTCTTGGTTCTCTCTGTTGATTAGTTGTGGTATTCCCTAAACCTTGTGGTATACTGTCCGATAGTTAACTTCTTCATTTTCTATCTCAAGTTAGGAATTTAAACTAGAGAAGTCATATTTTAATTCTAGTTTCTCTCTTGGCTCCATATATGCTTAAACAAAACTTCCGTAATGTGTATTAACCTTCATGACCAACGCTCTTGAGTAAAGAAGATATATCATTCATGTCTGAATGATATTCTAGTTTCTCATCTTGCAGTATAAAGCTTTCCGTTATGACATACAATACAATTGGCTCCTCTGTGTATCTGTTTGAGCTGGCAGCTTTGAGCTTTCCGTTATCACATATACCATTACCAAGAAGCTTTATCCTGGACATGGCTACTTTGATAATGGCACTAGGTCATTATCTTCACATCTGGTGGCTTCATGGTATGGCCTTCCATCTGGTGGATGCAGTTTTGTTACTCAACATACGTGTAAGTTTGTTTAACTAACTTTCTTTAAACTAGTGTGTCGCCCTCCTGGTTACTTCATACAAAGGCACAACATTCAATTCTTGTCTCTGTTACCTGCTTTTCTGTTTTGGTTTGGCAGGCGTTGCTCAGTGCGACCATTCCTCCAGGTGGTGGTGGTGAAAGGACAGGAGGTGGTCTGCATCTAAGAACTGAATCAAGTGGGACAAATGAAAGCTTGGCAAATACACTAGCTATGGCCGAGACAGTGAGGGAAGTCATGCCACATGTGCCCGATGGAATTATTTTTCAGGTGAATTTTAAGTGCATATTGGATACTCTGTTGTAAGCTTTGATGGGAAGTGCATACGTGGTTGAGTTGGTGAGTCATTTTGATAGTTTTCAATTGAGTGGAACGAACTTGATATAACACTAGAACAAACACTGGTGCTGTTACAGTGAATAATCTTCTCCAGATGTGAATGATAGTGTGTAAAAATACTGAGCAGCTGCTGCACTTCCATTTCAACCTTAGGTTTATAGATTAATGATACTGGACGTCTCCTTGTCCTTAAGTTTACACACCACCCAACGTTCCAAGTTTCACCTGTTGTAAATAGAAGGCGTTGTGCATCACTGTTTTTGCCATTGAGAAGAGAGGCTTTAGTATATAGCTTCTGTTCATTGCTCTCTAGCAAAAAACAAAAATGGTTTGGATATTTACACAAGGTGCTGATACCCTGGAGATATTTTGTCGCAGTCTGACCTCGGCTCCAATCTCGAGGGATAGTGACTAGTCTATGCTGATAACTCTCCTGTATAAGAATGTGTAATTTACGAATTAAAAAAAAAGTAAATGAAAGAATTTACTGTTATTGATCCATTATAGCCTGTTATGTAGTATAGCATCAGATGTGTACACTCAACTTTTTTTCTACAAATTTTAAAAATGTTTTGAGGTTTCTTGGTTCCTGAAGTGAGTTTGCTAGCTGTGCTAACATATGTTCCTTAGTCTGCGTGTTTGGAAAACGCAGGCTTAGAGCAAGCCAAGGTGACTTGCTGACTTAATAGAACTTTTAAAAGATCAGAGGTGTATGGGCTTGTCTCTAGCCCAAAGATGGGATAGGAGACAACATTCATGTCGACCTCTCCATCATTGGTGAGGCAGAGAACTATATATGTAAGTAAATAGATGCCTTTTGAAATCACAACTTGTAGCCTATGAGCTCAGTTCATGCTTGTATAATCCGTGTCAACGGTTATAAGCTCTTAAGATCTCTGAGATTCTAGCCACGTCTTGTTACTTGTTAATAATGCCTTCACGTTCTTCCATTTCATTTCCACATTGGATCTTGTCGCTAGCATGAAATGGAACAGAGTCTACGGTTGCTTTAAGGATGAGTCCAAATGTGATTTTAAACAAATTGTTATTATTTCCCCAATACTTTCAGGGAAAGCAGTCTCAACAAATGTAATAAATTAATTAATATATGCAGCCTCGGTTGGAGGAATTATGATTTTCTTTACCAATCACCTGCTCAAAGTAGACTAAAAAATGATAGTTGTTTTAAAGGCGGTCCGAATACTGATGATACATATTCTTACTACCTTTTATTTAAAAATCTAAATGAAATCTCTCTGTATATATGTCAATGTCATACGTATAGCTCTTCCTATGTTTATACAAATGCAGTTGACAAAAAAAACGTTTATACAAATGCATATTATAGTTTTGTGTGAAATAGTAGACTCCAATTGCTAAGAAACATGTGATAAAGTAATAACCTATCGTTGCCGTGAAGAAAGAGTTTTGAAAACCCTGATTAAATAAATAGTTGAAGTTGTAACTACTTAACATTTACAATTTCGAGTGTGTATAACGAATAAAGAAGTACCATGCAGGTAATATTTAGCCAAACTAAAAAGATTGTGAACAGATTTGTTTCTTTTTGAAGAAGCAACTTTCTTCTTGTCCATGCAGAGCGTAAAACTGCTTTGGCAAAAGAGAACAATTTTTTTTTATTTTGATACGACTCTAGTTAGTTCGAGATATACGTTTTTGAATTTCTCATAACTAAAATATATTTGAAGGCTTTTGCTTTAATAAAGAAAGAGAGACATTATGGTTTATGGATCAGCTCAGCATATCATAACGACTCAATTAGAATCATCACTAATGTTATGTGAAATCAGAGGGACATGTTTCTAAGGAGAACAATTGAAGAATTTAATAGTATATTTTTTATATCGTCCCGACCAACAAAGGGGGAGCAAATTGGTGCCATAATAATAGTAAAATAGCGGAAAAGGTGGTGATTTGTTCCCACATTCTTCTGCGCATGTTTCCTCAATCTTTGCGTTTCAAACGGTCTTGCACTCTTGACTTTCAAATCGAGTGTGTGTTTACCAAGTTTTCATATTCCTTTTTCTCTGAACATTTGGTGTTTATCTGCTTACGTTGATATGGTTTAATTTGTCTCCTAGATTAAGAATGCTGAACTAACAATATTAATTTCCATAAAATAGTTAAAATAACCTAGTCGGTTATCCACTAGGATATGTGATATCACACGGTGGATTACAAACAAAGAAATAAATCATGAAATCTTTGACTAAGTAAAAAAAATATTCGACCAAAAAAAAGTAAAAAAAAATATATTTACCTGTCATTTTGTTGCTATGACTTAAATATATAAATTTATAAATTTTTCTAAACTCTTAATACAAATTAAGAAATATGGACAAAACAATAAACCAAACTTGGAAACTTTGATTTTTTTTTAACGAAATTAAGAGTCTGATTGATAAACTAACTCTTAAAGCTTTAAAAATGTAGGCCCCAATCATAAGTCATAACCATAGCCTAGTGGTTGCCAATTCTCTAAATATTTCACTAATTGGGTAATCAAAACCCCATATTACATGTTCTTGGAAAAAAAACTTCACATGTGATTATAAGATAATAAATGATAACAAAATCATCTACAATAAATATATTTTCCAATGATCCCAACTTTATACGTTACTATGAAATTTTTCACACTACATCAACATTTTACAATCTAAATTTATTTGATGTTTTTAGTTAAAATCTCACACATAGGACAGTTTTAACTTTTAACACCTAACACAAATTAATTATATAAATGTAAATGCAAATTTAAAACAAGAGAAAATAACTTAAATTGAAATACACAACAATTATTTTTGTCCGAAATAACTATTTTGAGAATAATGCCGAAAATAATTGAAGAAAAAAGAAAAATCAGGAACCTCTTTTGTATTTTTCCACACTCATGTAAGGAGAAATTCAAAAAACCTTACACTGACACACACAAACATTTTCACACCTTTTCTTCGCCTTCTCTCTACCGTTTCCCCTCTCTCGTCTCCTCAGTTTCTACCTTATTAATGTCAAACCCGTAGAGCTTTGTGATTCCGACAGAAACAAATAACCTAAAATCAATGGCGACGGTCTCTCTCCTCCGCTTGTTCTCTCCTTCTTCTCTCCTCTGCTTCCTTCTTCTCACCGGCGTGTCTTTCGCGGCGGACCCTTTCGTCTCCTACGACTTCAAAGTCTCTTACCTCACTGCTTCCCCTCTCGGCGTTCCTCAACAGGTTTGGCTTCTTTCACTTTACTCTCTCCCCCGGAAATCTCGGATTCGGTGTCTTAATAACATTCTCTCACCGACCTCAATCGAGAGAGATCTTCTGTGTCTTTTTGGGGTTTTAGAAAGTGTTGGGTTTTGTTAAAGGAGGTTCCTTTAGTGATCTAAAACTAAAACCCATTACCTTAGAATCTCAAAGACTGTGACTTTACATGGGTTTAAGTGTTTTTCAGTTAATGGTTCCCTGTAGGATATATAAAGTTTGCAACTTTGAGTGTTTCAGGTGATAGCGGTGAATGGGCAGTTTCCAGGGCCTCTGCTTAATGCTACGACCAACTACAATGTTGTTGTTAGAGTCTTCAATCATTTGGATGAGTCTCTTCTCTTGACTTGGTGAGTCTCCAAAGTGCTTTCCTTTCTTCATGTTTAGTTACCAACTTATCATCACTACTAATATATGCTTCCTTGTGTTCTTAGGTCTGGCATCCAGATGCGGCGTAACTCGTGGCAAGACGGTGTTCTTGGCACAAACTGCCCTATCCCTCCGGGGTGGAACTTTACTTACCAGTTTCAAGTCAAGGATCAAATTGGGAGCTTCTTCTACTCTCCCTCCCTCAACTTCCAGAGAGCATCTGGTGGTTTTGGTCCCGTTGTGGTTAATAACAGGAACATTATTCCTATCCCTTTCCCACAGCCTGACGGAGAAATCATCTTCATGATTGGTGATTGGTACACTCAGGACCATAAAGTATGTATATTCATCATAACTCTGGTCTTATTGTCTTTGTCTGCAATGCATTTACGTTATTAAATCTCTACCTTTGTTTTTTTTCTTTCAGGCATTAAGGAGAATACTTGACTCTGGGAAAGAACTTGGGATGCCAGATGGAGTCCTCATCAATGGGAAAGGTCCTTACAAGTACAACAGTAGTGTCCCTGATGGAATTGATTACTTGACTGCTAATGTTGAACCAGGTACTACTCTGTGAGAACTTCTCATGAATTTTTGACTTTCACTTTCTCTCAATGGTTTGTGTTTAACGGTGTGTTATATTCTGCAGGGAAGACATACAGAGTCCGTGTTCACAATGTTGGGATCTCGACAAGCCTCAACTTCAGGATTCAGAACCACAACTTGCTTCTGGTGGAAACCGACGGTCACTACACCTCACAGACAAACTTCACCGATTTCGATATTCATGTTGGACAGTCTTACTCTTTCTTGGTCACCATGGACCAAAACGCCACGAGTGACTACTACATTGTGGCAAGTGCTAGATTTGTGAATGAAACAGTGTGGCAAAGGGTCACTGGTGTCGCCATTCTCCATTACTCTAATTCCAACGGTCCTGCTTCTGGTCCTCTACCAGTTCCAAAGACAGATGTCTCTGCTCCATGGTCGGCTATGACACAGCCAAGAGCCATTAGGCAAAACACATCTGCTAGTGGAGCTCGTCCAAATCCTCAGGGATCATTCCACTACGGTCAAATAAACATCACCAACACATACATCTTCAGAAGTTTGCCTCCAGCAACGATCAACGGGTCGCTTCGTGCTACGCTTAACGGGATTTCGTTTGTGAGTCCAAGGACTCCAGTGAGGCTTGCGGATCGCTATAAAGTGAAAGGAGATTATAAGCTGGACTTTCCTGACAGGCCTTTTGATAGACCCCCTCGTCTGGACACGTCTTTGATCAACGCAACGTACAAGGGGTTTATACAAGTTGTTTTCCAGAACAATGACACCAAGATGCAGAGCTTCCATGTTGATGGCTATACGTTCTTCGTTGTTGGGTAAGAAAAAACCATTGACACCTTTGTTATCTGTTCTTGTTTCTCCTTGTAATGATGTCTATGGTGTTGATGTTACCATGTTTATCCAGGATGGACTTTGGTGTTTGGTCAGAAGACAAAAAAGGTTCATATAACAATTATGATGCCATCTCAAGAAGCACAATAGAGGTTCATACATAGCAGCGTCACTCACATCACATTACTCTAATTAGCTAGTTTTCATAATCGTTGTTATTTTTGGTTTCCTAGGTTTACCCAGGAGGATGGACGGCTGGACTTATTTCACTTGATAACGTCGGAGTTTGGAACATCAGAGTAGAGAATCTTGACAGATGGTATCTTGGTCAAGAAACTTACATGCGGATCATAAACCCTGAGGAGAATGGCCAGACAGAGATGGATCCTCCTGGCAATGTCCTTTACTGTGGTGCCCTTGGGCACATGCAGAAGTAAGCATCCGAAACTTTGTTATCCTTGTCTCTCACTCTCTTCTTCTACAATATGATGTAGAATCTGAACACTCTTGTTCATACTTGTTGCAGGGAACAACACCATTCAGCTGCAACATCTATATTAAATGAGCATTTGAAGCTAATGTTTAGCATGCTAATGGCATTGGTTTTCACCTTTTGCTGAGCCTTTTTACATCTTTGTGTGAAGTTCTCTGGTCTGTGGTTCATTGGTCTCCGTACTAGCTCGGCTGTAGATCGTAGTAGATGCTAAACATTGGATTATTTTAGTGATTTTCAGATTAATTAATCATCATATTCCATAGATCTTCTTTGCATTTTCCATGGATCAGAACAACTTCTGGTTCTTGCGTGGTATTTGATCAAATTGGTTCAGAGTCATTTTGGATATTATGTTGCTTCTTGTTCTGTGTTACTACTCTTCTCAATTGTAATGAAAAAGCTGTTGTTGTCTTCTAAACCATCAACATCCTTCATGTTTTTTTATATGTTTTCAATCAGCAAAATCGAATGCTTCCAAAAATTTAATTATTAAAAGCTCCCACTTGTTGTTTGTTCTATATACTTTTGAATTTTGAATCATAGTACACTCGTTTGTCGATACTAATAGGTATATCTGTGACATTGGGTTGTCTTTTGGCATCACATATGATCGTTTGATTACATACTCAAGTTCCTAAACCGTAGCCACATCGATTGCTAATAAAAAGTAAACCATTAAATTTTTCTTTTGACATGATATATTACAAATTAAGAAAATTGATTACGATAAATTCTAAATACGAAAGTATGTAATAACTAATGACGAGCTCGAATAAAACTTTAGTTTAACTAGTACACAAACAATATTTTTAAAAAATAAAATAAAAGCCTTTGCCTTTTTTGTTTTTGTTTTAAGGTAAGCTGCAAATTCCAGCAAATAAACACCTATGTATCAGTTATGCATGGGCGATCAGTTCCCTATAATGTACATACCATGATACGTTGATCTGTCTTTCTTAATAATTACATAAGAAAGATGATTAATATACTAAATTAAACAAACAAAATAAATGATGTTTCTCCGAATTAAGAGATCTGGTCCATGTTCTTATTAGATGGGCATCATACTGCATCACGTGCCACCTTGCTTAAACACCGGAAAGAAAGTTTGTATTCATCTTTTAAATTTATTTTGACACCGAGAAAAAAAATCTTCTTGACTGTTTAGAATATTTGAGACTGTTATATTTTGCAAATTATTATAAACAGGTATATATGTATGCAGACGGTCATGTTATTTGAACACAGCTATGTTTTGGAAGTTACTATTTCTTGTGATTGTTTGCATTTACACTTTACAGCATAATCTTTTGGATTAATATACCAGATATGTATAGTTAATACCAGGTTAGAGTCATTATATAAATAGCTAAGATGGTGATTACATTGTAACAAATTGAGCGGATCAACTAAATAACAAACTGCATCTTCTTCTTTTCTCTTTCAGCTGAAGCTTACTTTTTCTCAATCTATTAGAACCTGGTTGATGGAAAACGATACAAATCAACTTATGGTTAATGACTCGGAAGAAATGGAACAAATAGAATGAGACGTCACATTGCTTAAATGTATTTCGGATATCTAATATTATATAGCTTTATAATGTGTTTTACCGTTCAAACCGAAATTATTAGGTCTACCGTTAATTTTTTTTCAAAAATGAGGAGAGTTATACGTACTATTTTATGGTCGACAAAATTAATATTTTAGTACATTAAAACTAGAAGTCTAGATCCAATCATTCTCTTGATAATTGAGATACAGTTAATAATCCATTATGTGTTGTGTATCAGCTGATATATATATACATTCTCAAAAGCTTCACAATTCGCCAAAAAGTTCGCATTGCTATTCTCTCGCAAACCCAAAGTTAAAAGTACCAAATCCTTAAGTAACAAACATGTTGCGTTTAGTCATACTCTCTATAACTCTCCTTGTTCTCATCAACTCATCAAACATCCCAAGAACAACAGCAACCCCACCAGCACAATACCAAAACTACAAAACATACGTAAAATCAGCATGCAACTCAACAACATACCCTACAATGTGCTACAACTCACTGTCCTCCTACTCTTCAACCATCAAATCCGACCCAATCAAACTCTGCATAACATCGCTCAACATCAACCTCAAATCCGCCAAAAAAGCCTCATCGGTCGTTTCTAGCCTTCTCAAAAAGGCCAAAGCAGCCTCAAGCCCTGAGGTCCCTATCCTCAAGGACTGCTTGGAGGAGATGAAGGACACTGTCGACGAGCTCAAGCAAGCGACAGCCGAAATGAAGAATCTCAACGGAGGAGGAGTCTCAAAGGAGGAGCATCTAAGGAACGTGAAAACGTGGGTGAGCTCAGCGTTGACAGACGAGAGCACGTGTACGGACGAGTTAGAGGAAGGAGAAGTGAATGCGGACACGAAGAAGAAGGTGAAGAAGGCTGTTTCCGAGCTTTCATGGACAACAAGCAATACTTTGGCCCTTATGACTAATTACCTAGGTTACTGACTTAATTCACCATCATTTTCACCTTTTATCTTTGCATGTGCATGTCTACATTTCTTCTATATTATTTATGTCAGCGTGATCATATAAATTCCAAGTTTCCTCAGCGTGTAACGTTTTATGATTACTTGTGACAATCACAATGTGCATTTGAAGTTGAAGCACGACCAATAGTACTTACAACAATATTTAAATTTTATATATTTTTTGTACTTCTTTGTGTGTTCACAATTGCACATGGTACCGTAGATTTGTTAATTTATTGTGGAGATCATAAAATAATAACAGGTAAGAGACCTTTTTATACTGGAATAGAATTTCGGTTGATATTACAAGATTCAAATAATAATGTACCGAGGCTTGAGATGGATATCAACATGTTATGGCTTCAAACACATGGATCAATTTCATATCCCTATGAAAGAGATAAAGTTGAGAGCTTTTCTATAACTTGATAATATCTTTCTTATTGAGTTTTACAAAGAGACGTTACAAGCTTATATAGGAGGATGAGAAGGATCTAGATACAAGCCTTAATCTTATCTACACAGCCTGTAAAGGTACTCAGTCTTCTACAAGAGACCAGAGAGGATCAAAGGTGTTGAATACAAGTTGTTGGTGCTTTACCGTACTCCTCTCTGTTTTGTCTTTGTTGTTGCAGGTTTTCAAATGTATTGTGGGCTTGGCGGGAGAGCTTATGTGAAGTTGGGCTTCATGGGCCTTGTGTCTTACAATCCCATGATGAATGGTTCCAGCTTGAGCCATTTGCCGTTGACCTTGTGGCTTTGTTTTCATTAGGAGGAAGGACTATCCTGATATCAACAAACATGAATATGTTGTAAATTAAAACAAGAGAAATGATGGGACCACTTTACATTTATGAGATAAGAGAATA